>PVJD01003728.1:0-155452 GCA_004026545.1 Mormoops blainvillei | reverse complement strand
AGTTCCGGAGGTCGCGGGTGCCGGAGAACGCCCCCCACTTCCACCGCCCCCCACTCCCCACCAGGCGCAGAAACGCGGAAAGTTTACGTCCTCCTTTCAGAGTCCCCGGGGATCAGGTGGGGTTAGGAGGGAAAGGGGGTGTGGTGGCAACCCGTCCAAAGAAGCCTCGTCTTTTGAAGCGCCTGTCCCAGGCTCTGTCTGTCCACTTGGAAAGAGAAAGAAAGTTTGGCCGGAGTGGGAAGAGCCTGGAGCTCAGGGCGAAGAGGGGTGAAAGCGGATAGCAGGGTCGCTCTAGGAGCGCGCGAGTCTGGGTGGAGCCAGCGGCGGGGCGCGGCGTCAGCTTTTAAGATGCAAATCGATTCCCCGCTCCACCGTCCCCCTCCCGCCCCGGGAGCGAGGCTCCGCCGCTCTGCAGCCGCCCACGCCTCCTGCGCGCCGCGGCGCCCTAGCGGGCGGCTCTACTTAAGCGGCGCGCGGGCCGCGACCTGGCACTCGCCTGGAGCGCGCGGGCGAGGCGGGCGGAGCGCAGCGGGGCTTTCCGGGAGCATAGCGGCGCGCTCGCACCGCTCGGCTCCTGGGCCTCCTGGAGGCGGCGGCGGGGGCGCAGGGCTGAACGAGCGTCCGGGAAGGGTGGCCGCAGCCCCGGTGTGCTGCCCCGCTCCCTGTCACTACCCCAGCCCGGCCACCCCTTAACCATGGCTTTGGCTGACAGCACCCGTGGATTACCCAACGGGGGCGGCGGGGGCGGTAGCGGCTCCTCGTCCTCCTCCGCGGAGCCGCAGCTCTTCCCGGATATCGTGGAGCTGAACGTGGGGGGCCAGGTGTATGTGACTCGGCGCTGCACGGTGGTGTCGGTGCCCGACTCGCTGCTCTGGCGCATGTTCACGCAGCAGCAGCCGCAGGAGCTGGCCCGGGACAGCAAAGGCCGCTTCTTTCTGGACCGAGACGGCTTCCTCTTCCGTTACATCCTGGATTACCTGCGGGACTTGCAGCTCGTGCTGCCCGACTACTTCCCCGAGCGCAGCCGGCTGCAGCGTGAGGCTGAATACTTCGAGCTGCCCGAACTCGTGCGCCGCCTCGGGGAGCCCCAGCAGCCTGGCCCCGGGCCACCGCCGCACCCCAGGCGCGGGGTGCAAAAGGAGGGCTCGCTCGGAGACGAGCTGCTGTCGCTCGGCTACGCGGAGCCGGAGCAGCAGGAGGGCGCCTCTGCCGGAGCGCCGTCGCCCACGCTGGAGCTGGCTAGCCGCAGCCCGTCCGGGGGCGCGGCGGGTCCGCTGCTCACGCCGTCCCAGTCGTTGGACGGGAGCCGACGCTCCGGCTACATCACCATCGGCTACCGCGGCTCCTACACTATTGGGCGGGACGCGCAGGCAGACGCCAAGTTCCGGCGAGTGGCGCGCATCACCGTGTGCGGCAAGACATCGCTGGCCAAGGAAGTGTTTGGGGACACCCTGAACGAGAGCCGGGACCCTGACCGGCCTCCGGAGCGCTACACCTCGCGCTATTACCTCAAGTTCAACTTCCTGGAGCAGGCTTTCGACAAGCTGTCCGAGTCGGGCTTCCACATGGTGGCGTGCAGTTCCACGGGCACCTGCGCCTTCGCCAGCACCGACCAGAGCGAGGACAAGATCTGGACCAGCTATACCGAGTACGTCTTCTGCAGGGAGTGAGCTCCCTAGACCCCCTCGCGACTCCAGCGCACCCATCCCCCCTTCTTCCTGCCCGGGAGAGGATTATAGATCTCCCCTTCCACCCCACGCCCTCTTACTTCCCTGGTCCCCACCTCCAGTAGCTGCGCTAGTCCCTCTCTCCCCACTTGAGAACCTGGGGCCGCAAATCCTTTCGGCTTTCTCTTTCGCCTTCTTTGGACCCAACTAACCGAGAGGGCCCAGATGTACCCCCTCCACCCCATGTTTCCTCTGCCCCCTGCTTCAAACTACCCCTTTCCCGGATTGCCCTTCTGTCTGGAGCTAGGGGGACAGTGTGGCGCCAAGTCACCAAGTACCTGGGAATGATTGAGTTGTTCAGAACCTGATTGGACCCTGTCCAGTGTATAGAAGATTTCCTTGAAATCTTCTCAAGCCCTTAGGACTCATTCGAGGTTAAAGAGATAAGAATTGATAACACCGGGAATAGTGTTTTTGGCCCTCTTTAGAAGTCGAGTTTTACAAGGCTGAATGGAAGACTCGACCTGGAATTGGGATCCCACGGAGGCAGTTCAGTGACTCTAAATGAATAAAGTTTGCAAAAGTTATAGGTAGGTGTAGGAGAAGACTCTAGTGCTGGCACAGTGAAGGATCATATCTTCTCCATGCAGAAATAAAGGTCTTCGCCTGTGGCTGAAACTTGTACAAGTATCCTCCTGCCTGAGGAGGCACCCTTTTTCCTCTGCTCACTGCCAGAAGCCCTTGGTTGGACTGGTTGACATGGCAGCAATTACTGGCAAGAGGGAAAAAGAGCCCTGCCCCTGAGCGCGGCAGGACAGCCCAAGTCACCACGTTTTTCGGGAAAGTCAGCCAGCAGTGACTAAATGGAGCTGGGTAGTAATGCACGTCGTGGGGGTTAGGAAAGCCCAAGTATTCTTGCAATGAATAGCAGTAGGACCTTAGCTCTTAAGACTGCGGGGTGGGGTGGGGAGGGAGGAAGGCAGGCAGAAGGGGTGGGGAGGGAGGAACCGACATGCTCATTTATTATTTGAAAGTTGTAAGTTTGTACCATCCCTTCGAGTACATGCACATTTAAAAAAATAGTACACAAAAACATGCAAAGCATTTTATAAAGATTAATAGCATCTAGTCTTTACTGCCAGTTTATTGAACTGTTTTGAGTCCTAAACTTATAAGTTGCTAATACTTATATAACCTAACCAAAGAGTTACCCAGTAGGGTTTTAGTTTTTGAACTTAATTTTCTTGTTGATTATAAATCCTGAGTTAAAAATCTCTTTACTTGAGCAACATATGTTTGATTTTGGTTACTTAGACTTAAGATCGCTTATTAAAAAAACCCCTTATTTTTTCCAAGGCCAGTCAATGTTGACTCCTGGGCAAATCTGCAAACCAGAAAATGCCACTTCTTTCATGCAGATTCTTTGAAGTTCAGGTGGAATCTTTTTGATCGACAGAGCTGCAGAGAAATAGAAGCTCCAAGGGCTGCCCATCTGTAGTTAGCTGTAAAATGGAGTCTTTAAAAACGAAGACAAGTAGGTAAAAGTGAGCTGAGCAATAAAATGGTGTTTAGGTCAATGCAACAGAAACAGAAAGAGACCTGATTGCCTTACACCTTTTCTCTAACGGAATGAATTCCCACTGCATATCCTATCTATCCCATAAGTGACAGGAAACGAATCCTTATCTTTCATGCTGTGAGGCTCCTTTGAATATTCTGTGTTGATGGAATATTTTTTCATTTGTTTCAGCATTTTTCTCTGGAGTATGTTTTTAAAGATTTTGTAAGAATGTGTTTTCAGTGTTTAAATTAGCGCTGTTTTTCCTTCTTTTTAAAAATGAATCTTGTACTGTATCTTACTATGTCCATAACACATGTTAAGAATTGGAACAGTTTTGTTCTTAGACCCATGTGATCCAATCTGTATATACCATATATAAACATTTTACATGAATCATTTAGTTTTTTAACTCATTCACTAATGCTGTATAATTTCCTGTATTTGCCCCCAGTAACTTGCATCAGATGGTGTTTATACTAAAGCAACATGTTTTGATGAGTTTCTTGTATCCTTATCTATGGGGAACTTGGGTTAGGAAAAAATACATAAATTATAAAACTGAGTTTGCTCCATAGTTTTTTGTTTTTTGGCTTGGATATTAGTTGTATATTAATAATATGTTGATTAACTGTCTACTTAAATCAAGGTACCTGTATTTTTAATCCACTATTTTTTTTAAGAAAAGATTTGAGGTCTTTTACTGTAGCTGCATTTTTAGAAAAGTAAAGTTACTTTTATGTACAAAGACTGTAATCGTAAGGGAAGTGGAAGTAGAAATCCAGGAAGTCGCGTTCGCTTTGGTGTTGAATGTGCTCTCCGACGAGGTAACGCAGCAGAACTGAACCTCTGTTTCAGGCCTGAAATGATTTAGGAATGTCGCTCACTGGCCCGAAGAGAGTATCGGAGAAACTTCTCTGCCCACGTGGTATTCTGCTAGCTTGCACAACAGAAGTCACATAACTGAGAGCATCTCAGAGGGCCAGATCAAAGCCACCGACCTGTGGCAGGGCTCCGAGGCTCTAATTTCCCTTGGAAAGTCTGCACAGCCCCAGGAGGGATGCGGGACCGCGAATTTCGTCTCCGCCATTTGACTCCTAAATTTTATCTTATCAGACTTTGAGTCGAACTATTTCATACACATTTGAGCTCTCCCCCATCCCCCATTCCTTGCTGCCCTGAAACGCCCCCCTTTCCCCTTTCATTATCTGAAAGACTGGGAATTTAATGGTTAGAGACAGTAAAGCAACCTCTTCTAGGGATGACCGTCCCCTGTAAAGTTGGAAGTGGATCCCTGAAAACATTTTACTTTTAGCCCAAAGTAAAGGCTGTGTAGGAAACTCATTTGACACTGGGTAGAGAGCGTAACTGAGGTAAGATGACTTGGCATGGGCACTTTTGGGGACCTTCCCCTCCATGTGCTTTGGACCAGAGAAGGACCCTTGGTGGCCCATGGGGTGGACTGGAGAGTTTGTTGGTTCTCACCTATGACTTCGATGGGGTAGTGAGGATATTTGAACAAACCCTGTGAAAACGCCATTCAGATAACTTGGGAGAATGTCATCAGTTATTCAGATAATTAACCTGACTCAGTGAGGCATATATTTACGTGTGTAATGGCTGTAATTACCACTTGATTAATAAATACAACTGAGTGACATTAGATTTTAATAACAAATTCTTTTTTTTTTTAGTTTTTAAAGAAGTGATTATTGACAGTGGTGGTTAAAAAAACAGGTTCCATGTTTAATGCTTTTGTGCCAAGTGTTTAACAAGTTGTCTTATTTTTACATGTAGAATATGAACCGTATTCATTTTAATTTTTCAAAGTATATGTTGCGGAAAATATTCCTTGAAGGCGTGAGACTTAAAAATGTCTTCTCCTTCAGTACTGTTTTTATTCTTGTGTTTCTTATTTGGCTTTCTGCATCGATAGCAAAGTGATAATTTATCATACAAGCCAAATTTGTCTCCTCTTTCAATCCAGAACCATATATATGGGGGCTGTTTCTTCTCTGAGGAAATGCATAATCTGTGAATTCTCAGACAAAATGGGCAACTGGCAATGCTCATAACATAGTCCAATTTTTATTGGAATTTTCTATGGAATGTTGTTATTATACTGAAGCCATGTAAGGTGAAGCTTTGATAATTTCTTACTTTTTAAACTATAGTAAATTCTAATCTAATATTCAAACAGTTTTGTATTCCACATGAAAAATGCCAGATTATGGTGCAGGTATTTAGAAAGTATTGACTGGAGGGGCTGAATTCCTTAAGAATTTCTTTTATAGTCTAAATCATAAATGCTTTTCTCAATTGACTTAAATTTTAAAATAGTAAATGGAATGTTTGTATTCTAAATCTACCAGAGTAAATTCTATGGAATTTTGTTTTTTTTTTTCCCTCTACTATATAACTCATTTAAAAACTGAATTAGTTTTCTTAGATGACCAAATCTGTCTTTTGAAAAATTAAATAAAAGAGTCTTGTGTTTCCAGGGACGGTAGTACCTGAACAGGGTTTCCTAGAGCCAGAAACAATTTATGTCGAAGTTAACTTTTCTTTGCCACAAATGTGGATAATAAAAATCTAGAAGTTTTAATGTTTGAAGATTTAGATTTTCTACTGGGGCCCTTGAAATTTTGAAGAAATTCAACCAGACTGTCTACATTAGAGTATACTCTTTTGTGGTAGGAAAATGGACTACTTTGACCAAGAATTCTTGTCACCTTATACATTTTGTGGTTTTTCTCCCCAAGCCAACTTTTTTATTTTAAATGTATTTTGACATATGTGAATGTTAATTGTAATGTCAATTATTATACAACTGTCTTTGTGACTTTACAGGCAGGCACATTTTGCTATTACTATTGAATACAAATGATGACAACTCATTTATGACCACACAAACAGCATTAGTGACATTTAATGATAAAAGGTTAAAACAATCATCGTGGATGTTAATTTTGAAGATGTCAATTATATGTTATCTAAGAATTTGCAGGCATCTGAAAAACTCTTATCTGCTAAACAATGTCAGATTCCTACAGAGCTACCTGGAATCATGAGATTGTTGAAAATGTTGTCTTTAATATCATTGAGCTATTCTCTCAAAATAGAAGGGGAAAGGAAAAAAATTATACAGTTATCAGGCTTTTCTAATGAGACAGAAAGCCAAGATAAAAATCCCTCTATATTTTAAAAAGGGCACTGATGAAGTCTTTTTAGACATGCCCAAACTTTAAATGAGAATTTCTTCAACAATCTAAATGCTCTAGAGACTTTTGTTCCCCCTGTTCACAGCCAGTTGTATAACAGAAATACTCGATACTGTTTTCCTCCCAGTGTGTGAAGTAATGAATGATTGATTATGTGACTTGTTATGTATTCTATTAAACACTAAAGAATAAAACATTCACTCCTTTAATTATTCCTCTTGGCTCCTGGGTACAGATTGGCTTAAACACTGGTTTGATTTCATTTAAGGGGTTCTCTGGATACTGGGAATGCTTCCCAAATTGTTGTGGGGCTGATGATGAACATTATGGCATCAGAAGAGCTCACTGTCTAATTGGCCAGCTGGGCCAGCAGTGAACAAGCTGTTTCCTCGCAGTTTGTCGTCAAGAATGCCTGTTGTCAAGGTGGTTTGGTACTCAATGTGGAGGAAATGTTTTTCACAAACATTTTCTCTGACCTCAGTCTTTGCAGCACACGCAAAGTATTTTGAGCTTTGAACGTGGCCTGTAGGTAGAGATGACCTCTTAAAGTTTGTGGGGAAAAGGAAATAGAAATTGTGAGATAGGCTGTAATTAAAATGACGATTTCTGAAATTAAAATTCTAAAGACTATTGTGGGAGTATCGGCATTCTGGGTATAGGGGCTCTTTCCTGAATCATCTCCAGTCGTTAATGTCCTTCCTCTTGAAAGAAAGCGTAGCACCTCCCAGACTGAGGAATCACGGACGCTGGAGCCCGGCAGCACCAGCCCAGGTCTGCTGGGTTATGGCCCAGGAAGCCATGAGTCAGGCGGGGAGAGGGAGCCAGCCTGTGCCCTTCCTGTTTGCTTTCGCCTGTACTTCCTCTAGATAGCTTTTGTTTTAAAAGTGTGCGTGTGTATGAGTATAAATAGGCACACATGCACAATTTAATTTTTGAATACTTTATGGTGAAAATTTAAGCAATACCAGACTGTGTATAATAAAAAGTAAATCTTCCTTCAGTAACCCCTTGTTTTCCCCAGGGGTAATCAACCATTGGTGTGTCCTTAGAGAGAGAGTGCGTGCGTGTGTGTGTGTGCGTGTGCGTGCGCGCACGCAAATATATATACTCTTTGCCTTTTTCCTATTTAGTGGGAATTTTTCCTGTTCCTTACCTTGCTTTTTTCTTTTAACCACCTATCCTGGATCTCTTGGAATGCATGTGATGGGGTTCAGGGCAACCTGTTTCAGAATATGCATTTTGGCATGTGGATTATTTTGAACTGAAGATAACTGAGGCCCAGCAGATGCAAGGAGAGCTTTTTACCTCTCCCTTAACTGCCTAAAAGAATTTAGACAGGGTACCTGTACCAGGAAGAAAGCCATGAGCAGAGATAACTTTTCCCCCCCGTTAATCTGTCTTATGTCAATTTAATTGTTAGATCGGCCAAAGAATATAAGAGGGAAGAGGGGACAAGTTTTCCACCCCATACACTTCTGAACACGTAGCAATGATCTACATCATTTCATTTGATGGCTGCATGATATTCTGTATAACATGCCATTTCTAGATGTGGTGTAATTTGTCTTAGCAGTCCTTTCTTAATAAATGTTCAAGTTTCCAGGTATTTTGGTTCTAATCCAATGAGTACTGTACTGAATCTTTTTACATATATGCTAATATGTCTGAGTCTTTTTTTTTTTTGCATGAAGCGATGCCAAGAGAGAAATCACCATGAGGTTATATTTTCTTTAGGGGCTATGGAAACATTAGGATTCATTGGCACCTGTGTAATTGGCAAGCTGCAAATTGGGAATGGGGAATGATGGTGGTATGAAATAACTCTAGAACTATTTTAGGGACACAAGGATGAAGTTTTATATAGCTTTAATATTGAGGACAAGTCCCCCTCTTTTTTCCTATTTCTTAAGGTCCTCCTCTTTCCATTTTTATTCCAAGTTTTTAAAAAATTAATTATGACCAACACTTGGTTATTAGGAATGTGGTATATAAAGAGGGGTCATAATGTATCCTGTATTTCTTAATGAGGCACCTCTCAGGGGGTTAGAGATGGAAAGCTTTAGGATAAATATGGGGTACCTTTCTGGAATATCTAACTAATTGTGATTTGTGTATATGTGGAGGGGAATTACAGTTACGCACTTCTAATGATTGGGATACGCCCTGCAAAATGCATCATCAGGTGATTTGGTCATTGTGCGAACAGCATAGAGTGTGCTTACGCAAACCTAGATGTTATAGCTGACTACACCTGGGCTATGTGGTGTAGCATATTGCTCCTGGGCCACAAAACCTGTATAACATATCACTATATTGAATACTGTAGGTGATTGTAACACAATGGTATTTGTGTATGTAAAAACATAGAAAAGGGTAATTTGGGGCTTCTGGTCAAGGTGGCAGTGTAGGTAAATGTGGTACTTGTACCCTCCCAGAACCACTTCAAAATTACTACTAAACTATAGAAGAACCATCATTCAGAACTGCCTGAAATCTAGTGCCTGCCTTTGTATTCTCCAACTAAGAATATAAAGAAAAAGCCACATCAAAACTGGTAGGATGGGTGGAGGTGTGGAACAGGCTGGTCCCATACCCACATGTGGTGGCTAAAAGTTGGGACTTGGAGGGATATTTCAGATGCAGAGGTCCCCATGAGGAGTGAGGGGTCCCAGGCCCAAACTAGGTTCCCCAGCCCAGGATTCCAGTGCCAAAAGGAGAAATCCCCATAACTCCTGGCTATAGAAACCAGCAGGGATTGTGGCTGAGTGAGATAGAGGGCTTCTGGAGTCCCGGACAGTTCCTCTTAAAGCCCCACACATGGACTTACTTGGACTCACTCCCCCTGAGCTCCAGTTATGGGGCAGCCACCTGAAAGGCAACAGAGACATACAGGGAGGAGCTGAGGTGTTTGGCATCAGGGCAAGAGATGGAGGGGTAGCTTTCTCCCAGACAGAAGTGCTGGCAGAGGCTATCGTTCCTTTTCTGAGCCCTTATCCCACAGAGCTGGCAGGTGGGCACCATATCTGAGATTCCATCAGCCTGCTTCACCCTATTTTCCCAGCCCTGAAGATTCCCTGAGGCCCTGTCTCACCAGCTTTCAGGATCACCCAAGCTGTTCCCAGTAGGTTTTCCATACAAATGGTCTGTCTTGGCTCATGCTTCAGACTTTCCTAAATATCTCTCAAACAAGCAGCATCTGTCTTCAGTGAGCCCCGTACCTCTTGCTAAGTGGCCCCAGGCCCAGCACTAGCAGCAGTTGGCCTTGGTCCATAGCTTGATCTCTCCTGGACACCTCCAAACTCAGCACAAATAACAGCCATATGGAGATCACTTTGTAGCTCATGCCAGGTGGGCTTGGGTAGAACATAGGCAGTGGCCAACCTTGGCCTGAACCTCCTGGGAGGCCCCAAAATCAATGTACCAGGTGAATAGCTTCAGACCATGTCAAAGCACCACCCAACTGTTTCCACAAGTGACACACTGAAGGCGTGGACTGAAAGGGCAGCAGTGCCCGGCTGAAGTAAGTCCTGCTCTGTGGGGTGGGTCGTTGCATAGCTAATCCTTCGTGGTGGTCATAGCCAGTTCTGGCAGCTGATGGGCCTTGGCAGGGGGCGTAAACCCCTCCCATTGACATGCCAAGAGCAATCAAGACTCAACTACAACAGAAGGGTGTACCCAACTCAGGTGAAAGGGGAGACTGTGCCACTGGATCCTATAGAACACCTATTACATTAGGCCACTCTACCAAGCTTGGGGGACATAGAAGGTCTGCCTAATACATAGAAACAAACACAGGGAGGCTGCCAAAATGAGGAGACAAAGAAATACATCTCAAATGAAAGACAAAACTCTGGAAAAAGAACTAAACGAGATGGAGACAAGCAATCTACTAGAGGCAGAGCTCAAAACACTGGTTAGAAGGATGCTCAATGAACTTAGGGGAAGAGCAGATAAACTTAGAGAAAACTTCAACAGAATAAAGAAGAACATGGAAACCATCAAAAAGCAGTCAAAAATGAATGATACACTAACTAAAATAAAGAATAATTTATAGGGAATCAACAGTAGAATAGATGAAGCCAAGAATCAAAACAGTGATTTGGAATATAAGGACGAAAATACACTGATTCAGAACAGGACCACCCCCCCCCCCAAAAACCCCAAATAAGGATAGTGTAAGAAGCCTCTAGGACAACTTCAAGCATCCCAACATTTGCATCACGGGGGTGTAGGAGGGAGAAGAGAGAGAGCAAGTAATTGAAAAACCTACTTAAAAAATGATGAAAAACTTTCCTAACTTGGTGAAGAAAGTAGACATACAAGTACAGGAAACGCAGAGAGTCCCAAACAAGATTAACTCAAAGAGGCCCACAACAAGACGCTTCATAATTAAAATGCCAAAGATTAAAGACTAAGAGAGACTCCTAAAAGCAGCAACAGAAAAGCGGTTAGTTAGCCACAAGGGAGTTCCCTTAAGACTGTCAGCTGATTTCTCAACAGAAACTTTGTAGGCTGGAAGGGACAGGCAAGAAATATTCAAAGTGATGAAAAGCAAGACCTACAACCAAGATTACTTTACCCAGCAAAACTATCATTTAGAATTGAAGGATACATAAAGAACTTCCCAGATAAAAAAAATCTAAAGGAGTTCATCACCACCAAAACAGGATTACATGGAATGTTAAAAGGTCTTCTTTGAAAAGAAGGAAAAGGAGAAAAAGAAGAATACAAAAAAAGATAAAAAATATGAACAGTAAAATAGCAATAAATACATATATCTATCAACAATTGAACCTAAAAAACAAAATAAACAAACAAACAGAACAGAAACAGTCTCATAGGTACAGATAAATTTTGATGGTTGCCAGATACTAGAGGTTTTCAGGAGGTTAAGTGAAAAAGGTGTAGGGATTAAGAAGTACAAATTGGTAGTAACAGAATAGTCACAGGGATATAAAGTACAGTGTAGGCAACATAGCCAATAATATTCTCATAACTAGATGTGAAGTCAGATGGGTGCAAGATTTATCAGGATGATCACTTAGTAAGTTATATAATGTCTAGTCACTGGGGTGTACACCTGAAACTAATATAATATTGTATGTTAACTACAGTTGAAAAATTAAAAGATGATTAAAAATAAAAATATAGAAAAGGTACAGTAAAAATATGATATAAAGATTAAAAAATTGGTATACTCGTAGAGGGCACTTACCATGAATGGAGCTTGTGGGATTGGAAGTTGCTCTGGGTGAATCACTGAGTGACTGGTGAGTGAATGTGAAGGTCTAGGGCACTGATGTACACTACTTGTAGACTTTATAAACTCTACACTTAGGCTACCCTCAATTTATACAACGAGAGATTCAGTCAAGCATAAGAAAAATGATGCAATTAAGGGACACGGTTAAAAATGACATGTATGAGCCTGGGGCTGGGGTAACTGCATGCTGTTTTATAGCAAACTGTTTTTTTGTAAGTAGGAAGAGTATACTCTAAAATAACAATAAAATATAGCATAGTAAGTATGTAAACCAGTGTCACAATCATTTATTATCAAGTATTATGTAGCGCACATTATCATATGTGCTATATTTTTATATGATTGGCAGCACTGTAGGTTTTTTCACACCAGCATCACCACAAACATGTGAATAATGCATTGCTTTATGACATCACAACATTACTACAGCTCTGACATCTTAGGAGATGGGAATTTTTCAGCTCCATTATAATCTTATGGGGCCACGATCACATGTTGGTTCCATCCATCATTGACCTAAATGTCCTCATGCAGCACATGAGTATGTCATTTAACTGGCAAGTGATTTACAAAGATCTGTTTCATTTTATGAAAGAATAACAAATTTACATGGATTTAAAAGACAAAACCATAAACATTAAAGATATTCTGAATTTATAGAAGCCCAGGGATGAGTTTGACCTCTTCTGCATTTAAGTAGCCGGCGGTGGCGGTGATGATGGGTTAAGAAATTCTGCTGGCATTTGGGGGGCGGGGGCTTGCTTTTTGATGGCTAGGTTGGGGGAGATGTTAGTTTCTTCAGTTCTGCTTTATTCTGCTCACATGAGAGGTTTCAAGGTCAATACCCTTTTGGAGCTGGAATGCACCCCAGATCTCCTAAGAGTGACCTATGGGACTAAGTAGACAGGAGGCGTTTAGGGCCAATTTAGGCCATTAACTCTAAACTTGTCTTCTGCAGCTTGCCCTGATGTATAGCCATTCAGTATTTACGCATCCATTAAAAAAAACTATTGAGTACCTGCTATGTGCCAGACTGTGCCAATCTGATAGGAACGCAGAAAAGAGTAAGAGCTGAGAATGAGTACGGGAGCTGAACAGGGAGAGCTTGGTAGTTCTGTGCTAAGGTAGTAATTACAGGAGTAAGAGGGGGGTGTACAGAGCCACGTCCTAGGCTCGCTAGGGGAGAAGATGGCAGAACTGAGACTTACAGGTGAAGAAGAGGAAGGGAAGGGGCCTTCTAAGCACTGGCCCACTTAGTGGGGAAAAACCAGAGACAGCAGGAACCAGAGCGTCTTTGGGAAAATAGCTCCCCGCCCACCGGAAAACAAACAAAAAGACAACGAAACACCCCTACAACAGAAAAACCCCCAAAGCCAAGCAAACAAAAACCAGCTGACAAGGCAGAGTTGGACCAGGCTCAGTCTCATATACCATGTTAAACGACTTGGGCATTAATTTTTAGGGTTTACCAAAGAATTTTAAGCAAGATGTGAAATAATCAGAGAGTTCCATTTTGCAAAGACTCCTCGGGGCTCTGTGTGGGATAGGTTCGCTGGACAGAGGGAGTTAGAAGCCATTTGGGTAGCTGCGTGTGGGTTGAGATTTATGCACATGAAACCACATGCAGAGTGCCTGGCCACAGGGGTGGGGTAAGGTTTCATTTACTTTCTTTCCCCTCTGAACCCTTGTCATGAAGTTTTACATGAGATTTGTTTGCAATAATTTGGGGAGCACCTTGTTTCAATGAGAAACTCTTTTCTTCTGTTACTCCCTAGGTCTCATCATCGAGAGGCATATGGAGTCTTGAGAAAGACCTAGTCAATTATTTATTTAGTAAGTACTTTATGGAGCACCTGTTATCATGAATCAAGAACCCTGAAATAGCAATGCATTTTTTTTCAGCTTCCGACAGTCATTAATTGAACCCTTAGTATATCTGGGACACGATCCTCTCCTTTTGGGCATGTTTTCCTTTCCTTAAACGACAGAGAGCAAAATGATGAACTACCAGTTAAAAGGGCCTTTAATTCTGGAACAACCAGATATCACAGAAAACAACCTTCTTGGACCTTAAACATTTTCATATGTTTGGAGTTTTATGACCATTGCCTTTTCTTCCACAATAAAAAAGATAGATCTAATAATTACTAAGAATGAACTTCCCTGTGTTTTTTGAAGTGAAAAAGGTGAAGCATAATAACGACAAATTTTAACATTAGGTTTTATATTTTTCTTTTATAATAGTAACTCACCACATTTCCCAGGTTATTTACAAATTATCCCATATTAACTCAGTATTAATCTCCATTCTGATGTTTTCTGGGTAGGTGCAGGGAAGAACCCAAGGTGACAGCAAGCCCTCATTTCTGTTTATGGAAGAAAAGGGCAGAAGTATCTTCTTGTTCAACCTTTATGTTTCCTCTGTCAAAGCATTGAATAAAAAATCACAGGTTAGAATGAGAGGAACATGAAGAAGATGGAAGTGGGAATTTAGACTCCAGTGTGATTTGGGTTGTTTTCTTCTGCTTTACTGTGTGGTCTTTATCTTCACTCATTTTTGACATCTTTTTGCCCATTCATACAAGGGGGAAAAGTGCCTGTTTCTTTATATTTGCCTCATAGCTTGACAAGTGCCTCACAAATAATAGATCATTAATAGAAGCTTGCTGAATAAATGAATGAATGCTCATGTCAAGTCACTCTTTTTTTAAGTATTAGGGAGACGAGGAACTAACTTAAAATGTGCTCGTTCCTTTTTTCTAACACTATCAAGGATCAATAATTCCTCTTTATACAGAAATATATCTTTTTTGGAGAAATTATGGCTATAGTTTCATAAATAAATACATAAAAATGACTGTCCTATTTTCCAACCTGAAAGTCACAGAGATTATGTTGAAATCTAAACTGATTTGGGTATTTTTTTTTTTCTGAATAGTTCTTAGGTGGCAACTGCTTTGACACCCAAAATACTTGACAATGTTTTGATTTTATGATGGAAGTCAAGTTCACTGACAGCCATATTATAGACTTTTCTCTGGGGCTTTTATTTGTTACAGAGTTTTGAAAATATTAACCGGAAAATTTTAAGAGGTGCCTCTTAAGAATCAAGGAAAGAAATTTGACCTCCTCAAAATGCTGGTGTATACTGTTCCAAATGTTCTGCTGGGGAGAGTTGTGGATTTTCAAAATGACAGTGGCAAGGACTTAAAAAAAAAAAGATGATCTGTGCAATGATGTTCTGACCTTACAATAGCAGTTATGTTGGTTTTTTTCTTCTCTGCTCAGAACCATATGTTTTCAAAGTATGGTTCTCTTCCTAAGTTTATGTCAGAAACATAGCCGTTGGGTCAAAGTTTTGCCCACTGGATCCAAGCATGTTACTCCCCACTCCTGGGAACATATCCTTAGAATCTTGAAACACTAATCAGAAAAACTGTATACAGCCCTACATTCATAGCAGCATTATTTACAGTAGCCAGGGTGTGGAAACAGCCAAGGACCCATCAGTAGATGAATGGTTAAAAAAGCTGTGGTACATTTACACAGTGGAATACTATATGGCTGTAAAAAAAAAAAAGGAACTCTTACCTTTGCAACGGCATGGGTGGACCTGGAGAATATTATGCTGAGCAAAATAAGTCAGTCAGAGAAAGACAAACACCATATGATCTCACTCATATGTGGAATCCGATGAACAAAATAAAACCAGAGGCATGGATACATGGAATGGACCGACAGATCTCAGAGTGGAGGAGGTGAGGAGGCACTGGAAGAGATTAGCCAAAGAACATATGTGCATATATGCACAGCCCATGGACACAGACAACAATGCAGTGAAGGCCAGGGGAGAGGCCAAGGGCTGGGTGGAGGGAGGTTAAGGGGGGGAAACTGGGGACATCTGTAATAGTGTTAACAATAGAAATGAAATGAAATGAAATGTGAGGAAGAAAGAGCAACAGTATTATAGACTAAAGTCCGTGTTCCTTCAAAATTCATACATTGAAATTCTAACCCTCAATGTGACAGTATTTGTGAGTGGGGCCTTCGGGAGGCGATTAGGTCAGAAGGGTGGAGCCCTCATTGAACGGGGTGAGTGCCCTTATAAAAGAGACTCCAGAGAGATCTCGTTTCTTCTTCTACGTGGACATGAAAGACAGGCACCTATGAGTCAGAAAGTGACCCCTCATCAGACACCAAATCTGCCAGCAACTTGATCTTGGACTTTCTGGCCTCCAGAACTGTGAGGAATAACTGTTTGTTGTTTAAGCCCTCAGTCTATGGTATTTTTATCAGAGCAGCCAAAACTGACTATGGCAAAGTTTCATAATAGTGAAACTTCGTTGTATTGTTATATTTCTCCTCTGTAATGTGTGTGTGTGTGTGTGTGTGTGTGTGTGTGTGTATATATATATATATATATATATATATATATATATATATATGGTGTCTTTTCCCCAGTCCTAGAAAAATTCTCAACAAAGTTTCGTTCTTATCATCATGGAGTTTAATTCTAGGTTTTCGTCAATTTAAGAATGAGTAAGGAAAATCAATACTTTTGTTTTAGTATCTAACAGGTGAAAGGAGTCTTGGGCTTGAGTCTTTTGACATTTGTTTTTAACCCACTCTATTTTATAAGCGTAGACATAACTGGTAAATCTATCAGTGACTGCCCCGTTAAAAGCATGATATTAGTTTTCACTTAGTTACAGGAACTTACCCAGAAATGGTCGTTAACCAAGAAAGAGCAGAGAGAAGTCACCCTCTCTTAAAAAACGTGGAAGTTAAAATTGCCACACGCCGTAGTGGGAAACTTACTTCTTTAATTGGGATGTGCCTTTTTCTCATGGGGAAGTTTGAAAACTAGGGCTAGAGTTCTGTGGAGATTATTGTGAAAGTTCCGTGAAGGAAACTGATCTTGGAGACATGTTTAATGATATCATCGCCATTCACTTCAGTCTTTGTCTCTCAGAAAATGAGAGTGCCTGTGGCTCATATACAAAAAAACAATGTAGAAATGTTTTCCTTAATTCCGAGATTTGACCTTTTGTGACAGTTGGATAGTGTTTTATGTTCCAAAGAAGCTTCCATAGCCTTTATGAAATATGTGTAGCTAAAATAAACTTTACTGATAAAACCATGACTGAGAGAAGCTGAAAGAATCTTTCCTGTTAAAGTTAGTGTTATGGGAGGCTAAAATAAACCTTATTAATAACGCTTTATGAAATTCTGTCTTCCTTAGTAGTTAATACATTGCATCTGTTACACAATAGGGTCTGTTCTAAAAGCTAAAGGCTTTAAAAAAACTGGATAAGCATAGCTTTGTCTTAGGATCATTTAACCAATGTCCATAGTAACTTTTAAAGCAAAGTGAAGCATGTTTGTTAAAAATAAATTTTTAATTTTGCAGATACGAAAACATTTTTGTCTAGTCAATAACCCTGTACTCTGTCTACGTACTATTTATGGCAATCAGAAGCTACTTGCATATGTGAAGAAGCTGTTGACTGGGCTGTTGAGAAATAAACCAAGGACAGGGTCAGAATAGTGGGGATGTATGAAGAATAACTATGAAAAGACAAACATTTTCTTTCTATATATGAAAGTTGAATTCATACCTATATTAATGCTATCCTTCAATCATTTCCATAGATTTTACATTTGTTTCAATAACAGCTACAGGACATCAACTTAAAATGTTAAATAGCAGGTTATTAGTAGACAGTAGGGAGGGAATATCTATTTAAAATTGTTGATGTTGGAGAAGATGGAAACATTCAGGGGAGAGACAGTGGTGATGGCTACACAACAAGACGAATGTGCTTATTGTCACAGCACTGCACAGTTGAAATGGTTAAAATGGTAAATTGTACATTATTATTATTTTACCACAATAAAATGAGTTTAATGAAGACAACATGATAAACATATAACATTATAAAAAGAATAAAAATTCTATGTAAAACCTCCACAAAAAATGTCATTGAAATCAGCTCCAGTGATAAAGAATAACTGTGGAAACTCACTCCTCTGATTGTGCTGCGCCAGTGATGTAACACTCAACCATATTAGCAATTCTTCATTTGGATGAGTTATGAATCATGCAGCGAAATCAGTCTAATAACTTTTGGTGACCTTTTAATTTCTTAAAATTTGAGAACATGTGTTTGTGTCAGTATGTGCTTAAATTTGTATTAGGTGAATTTTCTAATTTTGGTGCTTTACCCTCTCCGTTAGCTCAGATAATTAAGAGTTGCTACTCAGATTGCATTGAAATGAAATTTCACTCAATTTGTAATTTCAAAAGGCTTTGCAAGAATAATATAGTTCCCATTCCACAAGTCAGAGGAAGGAACGAATAATTGTGCAGGAAGGTAAGTGTTTTTAGAGCTAGGAACTAACTCTGCATTTCTGATGTTAAGAAAGGTCCTGGTCTATGTGCTCTCTCTTAGCACGCTCATTGTTATATAAATTATTGGGTTGGCCAAAAAGTTTGTTTTTTGCCCCTAAGATGGCTCTAGTAGTGCTTAGTTGTCTTTAACTTCATTCAAAACATTTGTTAGATTGTATAGTGACAGCTGTCATATGAGCGTGCATTAAAAAAAAACTTATGAAAACTGGTGAATTTTTGTGTAGCCTTTTTAATATTGAAGATGGAAGAAAGTACACATTTTCGGCTGATACCATAAAGCCAGTATTTATGGGACGAAGGTATGTGATGGAGAAATCATACAGTTCATCTGTAATAGGAGGGTTAAGGATGACGAGCAGACAGGAAATTTGTCTTAGCTGTTTTGGGCGATGGTACCATTTGGAAAGTTGAATCAAAGCTGAAGGTTAACAACTCTGGTAGAAGAAGGTACCTCAGAGTAACAGATGGTAAACTTGGGTGAAAATTGAAACTGGGTGGAACACATACACCAGATGGCAGAGGAACCAACTCCAATGGAGTAGTTTGGGAGATTAGACAAACAGAGTAGTGCTTCTTAATTGAGTGGGTGTGTGGCCACTCTTCCCCTTCCCCAGGAATCACGTGGTAATATCTGGAGACACTCTTGGTTGTCACAAATTGGGGGAATAAAAGTGCTACCGGTATCTGGTGAACACAGAACAGGGATGCCGCTGAACATCCTATTAACGTACAGGTGCAGCCTCCCACAGCAAAGAGTTATTGGGTCTCACATGGTGATAGTTCTGAACGTGCGGAGCCATGGGATGGGAAGAGGACTGCTTAGGTGGGTAAGGGCACAGTCACGGTAAGAAGGTGCTCGGTCCAAACGTGAATGCACCTTTATGGCACAGAACTGTACTGAATGTTATTGAGCCCCAAGAGGAAAAGATGATGTGATTGCCAGATTTGAGGTGGGCTAAAGTGAAGGAGGGAAATGGTGGGTGTGCAGGCAGACACGTGCTAAGGTACTGTGGTCATCTTGGTAGGTGTTCTAGCAGGCAAGCCAGGGGAAGCCGTCACCTGGAAAGCCTTGCCAGACAATGTATGTGGTCTGGAGGAGAGGAAGACAGAACCACAGCTTCAGGCAGCAAAGTGAAGGTTAGGAGGCCCTAGGAAGATGAAAAAAAAGTCAGTAAGTATGGTGGGTATGGGTAGAGGAGAATAGGACAAAGTCTAGCAAGACATTGAAAATATGTGGAAAGATAAAAAGTAATAGAAGCTAGTGGTTAGAACAATGGTTCTCAAACCTGTTTGCACATTAGAATCAGTGAATAAAAAAATTCTGATACCTGGGCGCCACCTCAGACCACTTCCGTCTAAGCATTTGGGGTGGGTTCTGGTCTTCAAGTGTGTTTACTGACAATTTCCCAAATATTTCTAATGTACAGCTAGGGTTGAGAACTGCTGTCCTAATAGACCAATACAGCCGAGAAGGACTAATCGGGTGACGTGAACCATACTTTGAAGTAAGCTGTTATCTGTGATTAGGGGCTGCTTTCCTCGGTCCTAGTGTTTCGCTACCTGACCTTTGGAGGGATGTGTGTGGGCTGCAGCTGAAAGCATCGTGTGCCAGGGGCTTGAAGCCGGGTTTTGCTTACACTTTGATGATGAGGCAGGGCAGGCAGGCGGGGGCTCACTTCCGACTAGTGACTGATGACTGAGTTTTGGATTTAAACTTTCACAGATTCCCTTGTGATGAAAAGAATCACTTAGGAGTAAAAATAATATCAAGTTACATGAGCAATTAAAAATTATTTCACATTTTATATATTCAGTCATGCACTACTTAATGCCAGGGACACACTCAGAAACGTGCTGTTAGGTGATTTTGTCATGTGAACATTATAGAGTGCACTTAGAAAACTTTGATGGTACAACCTACTGTATACCTAGGCTATATATCATAGCCTGTTACTCCTGGGCTACCTGTACAGCACCTTACTGCTTTGAATTCTGTCAGCAGTTGTAACACAGAGGTATTCGTGTATCTAAACATATCCAAACATAGAAAAGGTACAGTAAAGATACCCTAAAAAGGTAAATAATGATACACCTATATAGGGTACTTACCATGAATGGAGAATGGAAGTAGAAGTTGCTCTGGGTGGGTCAGTGAGGGACTGGCAAGTGAATGTGAAGGCCTAGAACAATACGGACTTTATATACACTGTGTCTATAGGCTACCCTAAGCTTATAAAAAACGGGGTTAAATCAAGTACAAGAGAAAATGATGCAACCAAGACTTGGCTGACGCAAGATGTGTGAGGCTGGGGCTCGGGTACCATGGCACGCTGTTTTATAGTAAAAATTTTTTTATAGGTAGAAAGAGTACACTCTAAAATAACGATAACAGTAAAATAAATACATAAAACAGTAATATAGTCATTTATTATTACCAAGTATGATGTGCTGTACATAACTGTATGTTAGACTTTTATACGACTGGATGTGCAGTGGGTTTTTTTTTACACCAGCGAGAACACGGACACGTGAGTAATGCATCGCTTCACACTGCGCGTGCGTGTTGGCTGCCACGTCCCGAGGCGGTAGGAGTTTTTCAGCTTCGTTATAATTTTATGGGACCACTGTGGGATATGGTATATGCGGTCCACCATTAACCAAAACACTGTTACGTGGGGTACAACTGGAGGAATGAGGGTGACATTATGAGAGGAAAAATGAAAAGCCATCAAACTACGGGTATTTTGGGGAAAGCGCATACTTTTCTCTACGAATAGCTGCTAAAGGCGGCTTGTTTTCTCACCTCGATGAACTGGCCCACAGGATGATTTCAGAGGGGCATCCCTCATCCGCTTTTCCCAGTTTGGAAACATTCCTGAGAAAACGCTCCTTTCTCGTAGAACAAGAATATGAGTCAAAGCATGCTTTGTCTGCAGATTCCTGGGACAGTTTTGAGGAGATTGAGTGAATGACTGGCGGTGAGAATCTGTTCCATTTCCATTTGTCTCTGGTGGGACCTGGTGGCAATTTAATGTCCTTTATTGTTATTTTACATGCAACCGCCTTCCTAGCTTATGATTTCTGTCAGAACTGTGTATTA
Organism: Mormoops blainvillei; assembly: GCA_004026545.1. NCBI lineage: Eukaryota > Metazoa > Chordata > Mammalia > Chiroptera > Mormoopidae > Mormoops > Mormoops blainvillei. The sequence continues at coordinate 134,231 of PVJD01003728.1, read as the reverse complement.
GTGCCCATTAGTCATTTTTCTTGGGTTGGCCTTTAATGCTTCAAAGGAGGGCTGGTGTATTTCAGTAATTTTGCTTACAATTTGATTTGCGGTCCCTAGAATCCCAATTTAGTTTCATCAGCACATTTCAACATACAGCAGCTGGGCCTCTGGATGGGCTCATTTACATACATTAGCAGCTGAAAGCTAAGCACCAGCGACCCAGAGATGGCCTGATATTTTCCCAGAGCTTCACCTGACATTTTTTTTAAAAAAATAAACGCTGCCTCAGTTTTTGCAACTGTGTCAGTGACAATATCCTGTGAACGATTAAACAAGCAAACAAACAAACAAACAACAAACCCAAAACAGTTGGTCTCCAGGCAATTTTTAAGCTGCAGCGTTTCAATAAAAAGCCTTTGATCTTCTGAAGGATTAAAGGAGAATCAGAAGATATGTTCTGTCCTACTTCAGTGTCAGGTAAGACTATTGCTTCCTCCGATTGTAAATATCTTTGTTATTAGATAAATGGTAGAGGAATCGGCTTCTTATTTGGTCAGTGATTGCTAAAAAGCAGGTAATCCACCAAGGCATAAACATCATTGTGGTTGAGACCCTGAGCCCAACTCTCCACACAGTCACGGCCTGAGAAGGACATTGTGTAAGGCCTGTGGAAAACTTCAGTTACTTTTCACCATTTCCTTTGCTTAGGTTTAAATTCTTCAACTGTGGCCTTGGTTTGTATGGTAGGCTAAAAACGCTCCCCTCTGCCCTACAACTCCGTCAGAGATCTCTCCATCCTAACTCCTGGACCCAGTTAGTGTGATAAAAGTATCTTTGCAGATGTTATTGAGTTAAGGATTTTCAGAGGAGATTATTTGGGTTATCCCGGAGGGCCCTAAATACCATTACCAATGTCCTCACAAGAGAGAGGCAGAGGGAGATTTTGAACACAGGCCGAAGAGGAGGAGGCCACGTGACCACAGAGGCAGAGCTTGGGAGCTCTGTGGCCACACGTCAAGGAATGCTGAAGCCACCAGAAGCCACAGGTGGCAAGGAAAGGATTTTCCCCTAGAGCCTTTGGAGGGAGTGTGGTCCTGCCAACACTCTAATTTCAGCACAGTGAAACTGGTTCTGGGCTTCTGGCCCCTGGACTGAGAGAATAGATTTCTGTTGTTTTAAGCCACCATGTTTGTGGTAATTTATTATGCAAGTTTAGGAAACTAACACAGTCTTTAAAGAGTCTATCCTATTGTTTTTTAACAGCTTGCTTAGTTATTCTAGTATGTCAATGTTAGTTGTTTTTTTTTTTCTGGAAATGAATGAATTTACTTGATATTTTTCATTTGGTATCTTGTTTATGATCCATTTATTCTACTGAATCTTGTCTGTTTGGGCAAGTAGGGACCAATAAGGTAGCTGAACTGCAGGATCGTTTGATCTGTTGCAGAGATCCCCAGACATGGGACAAAAACGTTTGTGAACAAGTAATGTAGAAGATTCGATATTCCCAGGGAGAAAGAGAATATTATCTGCAATACATTGAACATTGATCATTTTACCATTTCACTTCCCTTTCCAGTTTCTATGACAGAGATAGACCCACTGTATTTTATTAAAATAAATTGTGTTTTACAAGATACCTTAGAATTGGACTATACTCTATGGAATGGCCATTGGTATGAGTTACAGATTATTATGATTCTAAGCTGATGTGGGGGACATACAGTCAGGATGTCCTTATTCTCTTTAACCAGTAGCAGAACACTGCCAGACTTCACCTTTCCTTCCTCTGCTGTTATTTGATGATGATTCGTTGAGGCCAGTTCATTAACTTTGGGACTCTGTAATGTGGGTATCACTGAGGATAATGTGGCTCCTTGGTGAAGCCCATTCCATACAAGTTGGGATACTCATGAAATGTTTCAAGAGAAGATAATGAATTTGGGGTTTTAGTCAAAGACCCTAGAAATATGGGTGAAACAGACTGCTAGGGATTTATAAAAAATGTTCTTCATAAAGGCACTCCATGAGTTTTTTCTATTACAAAATTAGAAAGCATAATTGCTTTTATAACCATTGACCCACCCCTCATATGACAATAGCTGCTTCTTAAAGGGGGACAGTCAGAATGTAATGAAACAGGAAAACTGAATAGTTTTCTTTTGCAAAGAATTTTAACACAGGCTATATGTGCCTATGTGTTTGCTAAATGACATCAATAAAGCAAGTATTTTTTAAAGATATACTTTTATACCAATTATTAAATGAATTCTTAGTTAAAGGTAAATGATTCTGTTTTCCCAAGCACCTTCCTGAGAGAAAAGGGAGACCTCTTCAAAGACAGGCTTGAGTCACTGGTGGAAGAAATCTATACTTAAATCTTAATTTTCTTTGTGAGCATGTAGTTTATAGTTAATAGCTTTCATGTGCTCTCCCCCTTCCTTCTGTAATTTTTTCCAAGGCACTGGGGTAGGTTCTGATTGAAATAAATAAGATGATGTCTTTACTACTAACTGCTTTATTACAACCCTTATGAATTCTCAGAGATACAAAACTGTTGTGACCAAGGTGGGCCTGATATCAGAATGGGAGGGAGAAGCTGTTTCCTTCAGAGTGGACCCTCCAAACCTCTAACAAAGCTCAACAATAAGTTAAATGTCGCTATGTTGGGAGATGGGTAATGCATGTATAAGTTTTATTTATAAAATAAAGCTGTGATAATGAAAATACTGAAGAACAATTAAAAGCTTTGCTCTGATGGGTCAATATGAGAATCGACCAGAGAGATGGCCTATGAATTATGGATATTCTTTTCCATTGAAATCTCTTTTATCACAATCCCCTAAGAAATTTTATATTGTGCATATTGAAGAGAATGAGAATTAATTTAATTATCCACAGTCTGTTGTTCATTATTTATTTATTTATTTTATACAAAAGAAAACACTCAGTTTTCTTGTACAACAAATTGAATGCAATTACCATATGACCAGTCAAAAAAATGTGTCAGAATAGCATGCTACAGATATTTGCTTTATGTGATCAGTATATTGAATTAGGTGTAAATACAATTTTGTTAAATGAAACTATGATGAAAGCATATAAAACATGCTTGTTGTTTAAGATGTTCTAATCTATATAAGGAGAACATTTTCTTTATCCGAAGCAATACATGCTGACCTACCTATCTTCATATACTAAAAATATAAGAAAGAGGGGAGTGAAATAATATCATCTAAAGTTGACATCTGCTAAGCTAAAGGAATTAAACAGGTGATTGGGTTCTGGAAGGAAATTTAAGGAAAGAGAAATAGAAAAGCGGTTTCTTTGAATTTGGGGTACAATGGCCTTTACGTATGAAGAAGTAATGTGGGTGCCCGGTTGGTGTGTGGAAGGGGAATTCGGTTGTGGGGAAGGTGAGAAATCACAAGGTTTTAAAACTCGGACTTCAAGGTTTCCTTGCAGTGCTCCAGTGCCCCGTCTGCCTTTGCTATGCACTGCGAGTCCTCCTGCTGCTCGTTTCTGACTTCACACAGTGTTGAGCTCCTGACACTGGCACCGCCCAGCTCCCACACTTTGTCAGAAGCCTTGGCTATCGAAGAAACAGGCTGCTGGAGCTGAGATTCTCACCTGATTGATAGCCAAAGAAGGTGCGAGAGAGTGGAAAACACAGGGCCTCCACATAGAGGGCCTAGTTTTGAATCCTGGCAACTAATGCCGCTTAAATCTATGACCGTGGCAAATAATTTATCTTCTTTGTACTTCAGCTTTTCTGTTTTCTTTCTGTAAAATGAAAATTCTTCACAGCTTTGTTTTAAACACTGCATAAAATAATGTGTATAAGTAGTAGGGACTCAATCCTTGTTGGGTTTTTTTTTTTGTTGTTTGTTTGTTTGTTTGTTTGTTTGGTAAAGAACACCTTGCTCGGCCAGACATCAAAGCACCTCCTCTTGGTGGCAGTGTAGATTGCCTGAAGATATTTCATAAATATTTTATTATTTTGAAATAATAACAGGTGAGCAGAAGAATTAAGGCCTTTGCAGGCACACATGTCTGCATAGATACGCATGGAGTATCTTTTGAGGAGACATCTTGTCTTTTCCTTTCTCCCTTTTTTGAAATATGTTTTTTCCCAGACTGTCCTTCCATCTTTTTTCCCCATATTTTCCTCAGACTGCACTACCTGGGGCTAAGGTTAGTGAGCTTATTTCAAATTTGGACATTGGCATAGGTCTGCCAGTAGGGGCTCCAGACAAAGTTTTGGGTTTTGTTTGGGTAGAAACGTTTTGGTATCCCTTCATGTGTGAGCCCCACTCTTCCCATGGTTTCCCATTTCAACCCAGGGGTGACCAGCATACCATGCTGCCTGTGGCAGTTAACCAGGCCAACAACTAAAAAACACTTTCTCAAGAACTAGGACATGAATTTAAAAAACACTCTCTCAAGAACTAGGACATGAATTAGGCTTCTGTTTCTTGGGAAGACCTTCTCTTTATAAAGAGGAGGGGGTTAGCACATTTGGGCGGATTCTCAGGGAAGGGGAAGGTCTCTCGTTGTCCTCCTCCCCCCAAGCACAATCTTTTCCAGGATTTTCAGGTGGAGCTGAGGATTTGCAAAAGTAGGTAACAGACATGATTTATTTGACTTGCATAGAATTAAAAAAAAAAAAGGAATTAGTGGTCTGTCTTCAAACTCAGTAGATTTCCTACCCAAATCTAGATTTAAGTTTCTCCTGAAAAATATGTGGCAACATTCAAAGAGGGAGAGTATGGCTCAATGGCAATTTAGAAGGGCAAATGATCACCTGTCCAGATAGCTCCCCTCCACCTGTGTCATTGCTTGAATTCCCCGTTTGACCCTTGTAAGTGTTTGCATTTGCCATATCCACCGTGCACTGAGCATCGCTTACCCGCCCCCACCGCTCCTGGCCACGTCTTCCCTCTTCCTGCCCTGGCATCCGCCCACACGTATATGTTTTGCCAGCAGAACCCAAGAGCTCAGTAAAAACAAGAACTGGTCTTTAGAGAAAGAATAGGGTTTATCATGGCAAACCAGTGATATTCAAAACCACAAACCGTAAGTCCAGAAATGCTAGTTCTGTTTCTCGTTTTGAGATGTGATTTTATTTTTGAAGCTAAAACTATAATTAGAACATTATAGTGGTAATAACATTATGGAATCATTTAAAAAGCAGTGGAGATATAAAGAAAGATAGTAATTAAAAGGATAGAAAAAGATAAATCAGGCAAATTCTCGTAAAACAGATACAATTCTATTAATTTATTAAAAAATAGACTTTGAGGCAAAAAAGCCTGATAGAGATAAAGATAACATGCTCAACCCTTGGATAATATAACAACTTTAAATTTGGGTGCTCCGAAAAATACAATTTTAAAATATATAAGGCAGAATTGTTAGAACTAAGAAAAGAAGTAAACAACTGTGTCTTCATAGTGGGAGATTTTAGCACATCTGTCTCAGCAAGTAGGAGAACTAGCGAACAACAAAACCAATTAGGAGAGAGAAAATTTTGAGTAACGTATTAACAAATTTGATCTAATGGTCACATATAGCATGCCCAAGAACTGAAATATGTATTTTTTAAAGGACAAATGGGTTGTTTATAAAAATTAATATGCCCTGTGCCATAATGGAAATCTAAACAATATAAAATATTAAAATCATTACAGAGTATATTTTCTGACCACAGATGCAATTAATTATAAATCGCAAACAAAAGGGTCATGGAAATGTGAAAATTAGGAAAGTTTCTAAGTAACCCATGGATGAAAGAAGAAATCATCATAGAAGTGAGAAGATATTGGGAGCCACACCTAAATAATGATACGACATATGAAAACTCACGGGGTAAGACCAAAAATGCACAGAGGGGATTTTTTAGCATTAAATTTATATTTCAGAAAATTTTAAGCTAATACATTTGAAAATATAGGTGAATTCCTAGAAAAATATAACTTCATAAAATGACTTAGAAGAAATTAAAAGCCCCCTATAATGAACAATTCCGGTTCAGATAATTTTATCAGAAGTTTTATAAAGTCTTTAAGAAACAAATGTCCAATACTATGCAAACTCAGAGAAAGGGGAATGGTGTCTAGAACACAAAACTCCTTAGGATCAATACGAAAAAGAAAATCTCAGGGAAAAAGATGCACAAGACTTGAACGTTTCACAAAAGATAACTTTATTTGGGTATTTTTGTGTTTTTAAAAACAGCTTTATTGAGTTATAATGGACACACAAAGAAAACCTGGACATATTTAATGTGTACAATTTGCGAAACCGTCACTACAAACAAGGTAATGAAATGTCCATTTCCTGCAAAGGTTCCCTCCTGCTCCCTCCTCTCCCTACTTTTTTCCTGTGGTAAGAACACTACCTGAGGTCTATCCTCTTCACAGGTTTTTAAATGTACAATACTAAATAGTTAACTGTAGGCTCTATGCTGTATAGTGGATCTCATGAAAAGACTCTCAACCTCAAGCCCTTTTCTGCCCTCCCCATGCCTCTCCTGTCTCCCCCCACCCCCTCTTGTCCTGGGACCTCACTGGTCTTATTCGCTGGCATAATCCAGAGCATAGGAAATAAAACAGGATCTGGCTCATAGATTTTCAGTAAATATTTATATAAACTATAATAAATACACAGAGTTGAAATCATTCAAATGGAAAAGAAAAAGCATGAAGAGAAAGTGAACGGAATAATGAGAGACGGAGGCTGAGGGTGAAACTGGAACACTAACTAAGTGCAAAGCATCCTAGAGTACAGCAGAGGGCCTGAAGTGGAGGCAGGGTGCAGAAGGGGGACGTAGAAGGGAGTCCAGGGCTGTATATCAGCACCTTCACTTCAAGGAACTGAACATCTAAGAGTGTTTTAAACAATAGGCTTTTATTATCTCACCTAATAGCCTGGGGGTAGACACTCCCAAGGTTGGTTAGTTCAGTATTTCTTCCATGAGGGGGCTCTATATTAGCTTTTGGTGGTCGTCCTGGCTTTCCTCTCATGGTCACAAAAAGGCTGTCACAGCACCAAACATCAAAAACTCAGTTAAAGGTCAGCAATTGTGCATGCAAAGAACTTCGCCTCAGGTCACACAAAGTATATCACGCACAGAACTTATCACACACAGTATTTTAGGTCTGTCTGGAAACAGCCATTGTTAATATAACAAGAATGGTTTGTATGACATCAGTGGCAGCCAAAGAGAGTGGATTGGAATGTGCATGTGTGAACAATGACGACTTCACTGTAGTAGTCAGTGGGAGTGGTAGATGCTGTTGAGTGGGCATGGATACTGTGTGACTACCACATTCAAAATGACTGAGTGAGTAGAGCAACAAATCTGCATCCAATTTTGTGTTAAACTTGAATGTATTTGGATGATTCAGAAAGTTGAAGCTATGGGCAAATGGTGATTGGCAGCTCCATTATGACAGTGTACGTGCTCATGACTCATGTCTTGTGCAGAGTTTTTTGGCAAAACATCAAATCACCCAGGTGACTCAGCCCCCCTGCAGCCCAGATTTGGTGCCCTGTTACTTCTGGCTTTTCCCCAGACTAAAATCACCTTTGAAAGGGAAGAAATTTCAGACCATTGATGAGATTCAGGAAAATATGAAGAGGCAGCTGATGGTGACTGGGAGAACTGTGTGAGGTTCCAAGGTACCTACTTTGAAGGGGACTGAGGCGTCATTGTCTTATATACAATGTTTCTTGGACCTTGTATCTACTTCAATGTCTCTATTTTTTCATAGTAAATGGCTGGATATTTCCTGGACAAACCTCATAGTCTGTTTTATGACCTGCTTCTTTCTTGATATTATATGACAGATTTCTCATCTCATAAAACATCTTCAATGAATACATTTTTGATGAGAAATTATTCTAGTGTATGAATAGATCATTTAATATCTTTCATTTGTTGAACATTTAAACCACTTCCAAATTTTTTATTGCTATATTTGTGTTTATCTATGACATACTATTTTGGGATCGGTTTGTAGCCATGGGATGAGTGGCTCAAAGAATATAAACTGATTTTAAAGTTTCTGGCTGGGCAACAATTTGGTTAAATGTAGGTGCTCTGGGTTGTGCTTGGGTCCAACTCAGATTCTGCCATTTTCTCAATGTGTGATTTTGCATAACTAACTCACCGAAGTCTCAGTTTTCTAATCTGTAAAATGTGGATAATATCTACCTCACATGGTTTTTAATAGGCTTAATAAACAATTTGTAAAGAGCTTTTATTACAGTGTCTAATAACAAATATGAGCTATTTCTAGAGATGGTGTATCAATTTATATCTCCAAGCAAAGTCTATTTTATTTTAGTCTACTAGCTTTAAAGTTTACATATGGGTTTTAAAAGATCTACAATAAAATATATAGCTGATGTGTTCAAAGACATTTATATTAGTAGTTTGGGGGTCAGTACATCTTCAGCGTATAGGTTTTTCCTCTTGGGCCAAATATTTCCAGTCCAGAGGTAACACAGTGTTGGCCATAGAATGTTCTCTAGAAAATAGTTGGCTGAGCTCTCAATGGGTGTCTCAATGGGTGTCTCAATTAGCTGATGCATTCTGTGTAGAATCTCTAACATTTGATTAGAGCGTTTGTATATATGTGAGCAGTGGTTGAACTATTCCTCAAACGCCTTTCCCCACTTTTAACTTACTTTAGTTTCTTTTATATGTTAAGCCACTAGGATGAAACAAAGCTATAAATTGCCCTTGAATAAAAATAATGCTTAGATATGTGAAAAAAATGACTGATCTCAAATGTAACCTTTATGTCTTCTGGAATCTCTCAGAACAAAGGAAAGACAATCTTACAAGTTTGCTGAATGCTGAAGGATTTTCAATAGCTAGTAAAGTGTTCCATAGCTCTGAGAGTGTCTGACTTTTTCACTTTCTACTCTGAGGCTCAGTTCCAGTTCCTGAAAATTTCCTGGTCCTTGGATTTCCTTTACTGTGGCAGCCATAGAGCCTGGAGTTCTAACCTCACATAATAGCATTTGGAATGTGAGAACAATCTTTGGGGATATACAGCCCAGTTTGTTCACCTGGCACTTTTATGTACCAGAATAGCCCCTTCTGAACTTTTAGTTACCAAATAGAAACTTAGATGCTATTTTTTAATATATAAGTTTATTTCCAAAATAACTTTATTTTATTATTTAATAAGCTTCATGTATAAGCTTATTTTAATATGTTTTTCAATATAAACTTAATTTCCTTGTATGATAAAACAAAATTCAAATATTTGAATAATTATTTATTATGTGATTTGTTTTCAGCACTTTAATTTCTGTATCTCTGCAAAGGGTTCTGCAGTGGTCTGCTGGATTGGGCTTGCATGGCTCAATTAGAGCCGATTTTTATTGTTACAAATTGACCAAGGCCATGTTGGTAGCCTGAAATCATCCATGGTGGGCTTATTTACACCATGATGATCAACAAACACCACAACCAGGTCGTTTCCCGCTCTCCATGCGCCACTCCCCCACCTCCAACCCCAGGCTTGTTAGTATTCATTTACCAACAGACTGCTGCTTTTTGGATAGTTTTAAAGGCACTAGAAATTTTGACCTATCAGACCAAAGTTTAATATAACATATTTGAGGTAAAATGAAAAGGTTAGTTTTCAGGTATTGCACATTCTACCAGTGGCTTTTGTGAAATGCTATCATTTACCCAAAAATAGTCATTTACAACATGACAGACAAATTGAATGTGGGAAGAAAGGAAACCACAAATAAGAGGCACACATTACAGTAAATGTAGAAAAATAGACAACAGAGGTAAGAAAATAGAAAGCCAAAGGAAAAAGAAATCTTGAAGAATGAAGGACAGGAAGAAGACTCTGCTAAAGAAAATTGACGCTAAAATTGAATTTGAGAAGTACAGAGAAGTTAAAAAAAGGCATCAAAATGAAATAGTTTGGAAAATGGTCAACAATGCCAACACGGTGAAGTAATGTCTTTCCAAGATGACATTTACTGACATGGAAAGTGGCACCAAAACCAGAAACCTCTGAAAAACAACACAGTTTGCTCTTGACGTTTTGGAATGTATTTTAGAGAATAGCATGATGGGTATGTAGCCATGTATTTATTGTCCAAACTAGGACTTTTGTGAATGACAGGGGGCTGTATTAACAAGTACTTCTGAGAGACAGCATAAGCCAAAACCATTGAGGCAAACCAGGATATACGTACACACTAATTACAAGCTACGCTATTGACCACTCGGTTTCCAAGTCAATGGGTTAAAAGAATGTGACTGATAAATATTACAATAAAAATTTAAAATAAATATTTTGAGCCAATAATTGTATGTAATTAGGCATTTTCCCATTATGAGAAGGTTAAAAAAAATAAAAGATGGTGATTCATAATAGTGTTGACTAAACCATAGAACATATGTGAGGACCTGGCTGCAAGTCATCACAGCGCATTCCTGGACCCTCGTCTGCCTCTTGTCCCTTCTGGTCATGGCAGGGTCCTCAGGTAATTGTTCTTGTTTGTTAACTGTCCATGCTGAAAATGGTGGGCCCAGAAAAATCCCAACTGCCAGTTACTTATCAAGTCCTCTTCCTTATACTGTTTCCTGTGATATTTCTAGTCTTATTTCTTTGTCCTGCTGAAGTGGTTAAGTTCCTCACAATTCTCAACACCCGGGCAGGAATTCGTGATACCATGTGAGAACACGACTGCCTTTTAGAGAAGGGCTTATAAACTGTCAAATGCCATGGGTTTCCCTCCTCAGCTTTAGCCAGCTTTAAGAAATCCTTCTCAGGGACTCGTGCATGATTTCTCTGGAAAATCACCAATTTTATAGTTGTGGCTTCTGTAGAGGCCTTGCTGAACTGTGCACCCCACTTGTGTCCCAATATCTGGACGTACCTTTCTCCTGATATAATAGAACTTGGGACTGCCAGGGTGATTTCATGCTCCGGTGCTTTGACCACATTTTATCGTGTATTCATTTTATTTTCTGGGACATGGGTCAACTTCTTTAAAAATTCAGTTTCTGAGGCAAGGGACTCAATACTTTTTTTCCTTGAACTCTCTTCACAATCATCTTTCTAGAAATCCAAGGACAGCCTTCTGTAAGGGAAGCTCTCGTAACATCGTGTTCCCATTTCCTTCACCTCAAACATCAGAGTGAATGCCCCATTCGGGTTAGTATCCGACACACCTTTCTATGATGATGGAAATGTACCGTACGTGTGCTGTCCAACCGAACAAGCATTTGCCCCATATGGCTATTGAGCACTTGAAGCAAATTTTCAATTAATTGACTGTAACTTCATTTAAATAAATGTAAATAGCCACATACAGCGAGTAGCTGCTGATCAATGGTCCAGCCCTGTACCAGCCCAGTGGCCATGAAATCTGTCTATTCAGTGATGCTGTTGTCATAGTTCAGTTCAGCAACATTTCTCAGGTAGCGATGGTCTTGTAAGGGCCCACACAGGTCTCACTGAGCTCATTTAAATCTCTCATGCCAATTGTCCACATTATCAAGGAGCTGAATTCAAGAGGGGACAGCTAGTCTATAGGATAGATGAACACTAGACCAGAATCTGAACTACTCCTGGCCAAAACCCTTCTTCCCCAAAGACTATAAACATTTCTGAAGGCTCCCTAATCTAACACAAGAATAAAAGAAGAGGGCTCATGACAGTATTACGAACACTGAATACTATGCTTATACTATTTATAAAAATGCTATGAATACTGTTACTGTCTCTGACTCAATCCCTCTCACTGTTGTAACCAACAGAACTTCGAAGTCTTCTCTGTCCCTGATAATGACTGAGTCCAGTTCAGATGTGGTTTATGCTGTAACCATTGATGGTGCCAACTGCCCCTTCCCAAGGATGGGCAAAGAGAGCTCCTACCCTAGTCACCATACCGTGGCTGCTCCCTTTTCTGCCAATGCCCTTTCCTTCTCTCGTAGACATGTCATCATGTATTCACATCTCCTTGCAAAGGAAACATTTTGATCATTCCACATGACGAAACAACATCAGATGTCCATGCTTGGTGTCACACGATGCTCATGCCCAGTTGTAGTTCATTGTCCCAGAGATGGAACATGTCCCAAAGGCAGCCAGTTCACAGGGTGTGCAGAGACCTATACCATCATCTGGCCCAAAAAGATGGGCTGTCCCAACTCAGTTCTCTCTGTTGGGAGTGTGACCTGTGAATTGTCACCTGTGCAAGCTGAAGCTGAAAGATTTCTTAGAGAAAAGCCATGGCGTAGTTAGCACTGGCACCATGAGGACTGTGACAAACCAGTCACAAGGAAGCAAAATGACAAGGAAGATGACAAGGCAGAAACTATGAGTAAACGGAAGATAGAAGACAGGAACATGAAGAGTCCGTCCATCTCCAGCTACAGAGTGGTTCTGTGGAGACAGGGAGTAAATAATTAAAATATATAATAATATACTGCCCTGGCTGGTGTGGCTCAGTGGATTGAGTGCCGACCTGCAAACCAGAAGACTGCCAGTTTGATTCCCAGTCAGGGCACATGCCTGGCTTGGGGCCAGGTCCCCAGTTGGGGGCGTGCAAGAGGCAACCGATCAATGTATCTCTCGCACTAATGTTTCTTTCCCTTTCTTTCTCCCTCCCTTCCCCTCTCTAAAAATAAATAAATAAAATCTTTAAAAATATCTATAATATTTATTAAATATATAATTAAATGATATTAAATACAATGTCTTATATAGCACATGTTATATTTTTCTCATAATTGAATACATATATTTTAAATAGAATTAAAATTAAATATAAAATTAGACCGACTATAAAAGTAGATGGGGGTGGAAGGCACAGGGAGGCGGGCCTGTGTCTATTTGCTGCCTTCAGAGACCAAAAGACTGAGGTCACAGGTCTCCCCTGCTATAATAATTCTACTTCTTTCAAATAATTTTCTTTTGATGATGATACTTTAAATTATTGTTGCCCTTTCCCCCTTTCTGCATGGATCATCAAGAACTGTATGACTGTGACCTAGGCAGGCAGAGGAGGAACCTGACAACTCTACTGAAATTTAGCCCAAGCAATGCCACACTGCAGCTGACCGTGCGGGGAACAGCTGTCACAAACAGCTCCTTCTGGCCGCCAGCACTTAGGGGAGAGAAGTCTTCAAGTTCAGGTTGACACAACAGTGGGCCATGGAGGGCCAAAAGGTGAGGTGGCGAATCATGAGGACCATTGCAAGAAACGGTGTGTGCACCACATGTGTGAGAACATATATGTAATATGTTAAGAGCTTTTCAGGTTATGTATGTTTTTAATTTGAAGGAGTGTTAATACAGAACAGTGACATGGGGACTATCAGCTTAAGTAATATTAGAAAATTTGATCTTTTGATTATATATTTTAAAATTTAGAAGGAATAATTTGGTTTAATTTAGTGCACTTCTTAGAGGCAAAAATATATAAGATTTTTTCCCACATCCCAATAGTCTAGTACATGTGACCTCAACAGTTACATACTATTGGGGTTATGCAGCATGATAAAAATTCATAGCTGTAACTCACTTCCCTAATTTTAAACTTCTAGTAAAGAATAGTTCCCAGGTTTACATGGGATTCAAGATTCGTCTCAAATTGATACTTGTTAAGCTCTAAGCTTGGAGCTACTATTGACAATTTATGAATAAATTCTTCAGTTTTTCTGAGCCATAATTTCTTCATCAGTAAAATGGGGAATAAAAGTAGCTGATCTTTCCAATTCATAAAGATTGTGTTTTTCAGAGGAGTTTGCATTTTTCAAAAAGTACTTTGAAAGGTGTAAGACTTCATACATACATAAGAAGTAGAGCTAGATTTCGTTCATTCATTTATTCAATATATTGAGTATATTACATTGCTCATTTATATATAATTATGTTATAATCTATAGACCATGCTAATTGCTGGGGCCACATTGATGAACCAGATATGTTCCTATGTGTGTGGCCTCTTTAAAAGAGGAGGAAAAGGGAATTGGAAAATTCTTGTGAGTTTCTACATTACTGCTTAAATAGGTGTGCGATTTCAGGTAGGTGTAGAATGGAGGGTAATCATAAGTTTCAGGACTATGTCATAGGATGGCTGTGAGAATCAAATGTGATAATTGTTGTAAAATGTATAAAGTGCTGTACAAATGTGACCCTACTATGAAATATCAAGTGGGGAGAGACAAGAAATTGGAAGAAGATTGAATCTTGGAAATTTACCCAAACTAAGGATAGGGAAAAAGAAAAAAATACAGAAGAGAGAAAAGTAGAAAATAGACAAAGATGGAAGTAGAAAAATTAGAGAAAGTAATGCATGCAAAATATAAATAAATTGTACTAACATGTTTCTTTCAGATTTTACCTAGCTTAGTATGTTAAATTCATAGGTCTTATTCCAGCACTATTTCCTTCAAAATTTGGGTAAAAAGTACATTAAAAAACGAAATGTTTTTTTATTTTTATATTTAAATTCTAAATTAGTTTATTCCTAGCTTAAAGAAGAACAGGCGAGTTCTGCAAAAACAGTCTGCGTTTGTTCTTTATCCTGAGCCTGTCTATTCAGCAACTTCACTCAAAAAGACCTTTGCCCTGGACTTGGATGGAGAAGGGTAAACGCTGCCACAGGAGAAGCATTCTACCCAGCTGACCATAGGTTTCTACTTGTCCACGGAAGCACACATTCTGGCTAAGATTAACACCAAGCTTCACACATCTAAAGAATAATTCTTGCCTGTCTATATACCCCCCGTTTCACTGGTTTTATTGAAGGAAGTCAGGCAAGATTGAAATGCTTTGTTGATGCAAGAACAAAGGGAAGCTAGGGAACCTGGAAACTGCGGGGCAGTGCATTTTCCAAATGAGTATTCCGCTCTCCTCCATCTTTATGACCCTGGTAGTTGCATTTTAGTTGAAAATCTAATCTTGTTCCAAGACTAAAAGTACAAATTGATACTCTCTTGATAATATATAAGATGTTTAAAGGCAAAACTATTTGATCGTTTCTACTCTGGAATGTACAGAAACTGTCATTGTAATCAAAAGAAATTAGTATGACATTGTATTTGAAACTTCCCTAGAAGACTTGTTTCTGAGTGAGAGTTTTATGGGTATTCCCTGGTCCTGCCTCTTTCCGTCTCTAACATTGTGGCCGATGCTTTGCAGTCCTTCTCCTGATTTAAACTCTAATCATTATCTACTTTGATTCACATATGAATCTCAATATATTTTGCTGCAGTAACACCCTTAATATTTAGGGCAAATTTTAATAATCTGTCTTCTCCTGTGTGACTATTTTTAAAAGAAAAAAATGCTGAGTTATAGTCACATTTTCCATGCATGCCTTGTCTGTGACAAACCTTCTCTGAGCATGTAGAATTTATTCTCAGAGCAAAAATTTGGAGGAACAGAGGTGCCAGGGCCAAAGCATCTGCAGGTGGATTGTCTAGATGGGAAGAGATTATCTTAAATTTATGTGTCGATCAAGAATAAAGGTAGGTAAAACCTTCTTACATTGTCACTGTAGGGAGGAAAAGATGAATGAACACTTACTGCTTTGTAGCTCTTCTTATACATCTTGCCAGAGAAAGATTTTCCTGGTCAAAACATCTTTACTAAATTTATCTCCAGAGGGACACTGCTGTTTAATTGAATCTTTGCAAGATTTTACCCTGGTGCTCCAAAAAGAAAAATAACTCAGTGTGTTATGTTTTATTTTCTTTTGAATAATTCCAGGAATAAGTCATAAAAATTTTGGTCTGCAAGTGTTCCAGACAGAATCTTGGAGATTAAGTTGCCAAATTAAGGTTACAGAAAACTTTTTCTGTGTTGGTTTAACTATTACTGTGTCAAGTTGAAAAGTAGCTTTATGTTTATTTCAGAGAATGAAACGTGGAATAAATACAGTTTTTCTTATGCTCAGCTTTCACATTTTAAAGTGAGAGGATAATCTTTTATGGAAAAAAAAACAAAAAAACGTTGACTTGATTGCTGAGATGTGCAGTAAAGAGGTATGATTTTTTTTCTGCAGCCTTCATACATCAACTCTTTCTTTAGTCTCTTTTGTTCCGCGATTTATGTGTGTGTGTATGTACAGACCCACACACAGACACCCCCGCACCACTTGGACTGGATCTTTTGGCCCCATTTTTTCCCTCAGTTTTTGAAGCTAATAGAAAAATATTCATTCTTTTCTCAAAATTTCAATGTGAGGAAAATATTGGCATACTCACATGCTACCCAGAAATAAACTGATTGGTAGTATCTGTATTCCTTTGGGATTTAGAAGAATAAAACAAAGACTTCTTTTTAAAAAAAAGTATATTTTATTGTTATGCTATTACAGTTGTCCCATTTTTTTCTCCCCTTTATTCCCTTCCCCACTTCCCACCAGCATTCCCCTCCTTAGTTCATGTCTGTGGGTCATACGTAGAAGTTCTTTGGCTTCTCCCTTTCCTGCATTATTCTTAACTTCCCCCTGTCTATTTTGTACCCACCATTTATGCTTCTTATTCCCTATACCTTTACCCCCATTCTCCCCCGTCCCCTCCCCACCGATAACCCTCCATGTGATCTCCATTTCTGTGATTCTGTTCCTGTTCTAGTTGTTTGCTTTGTTTTTGTTTTTTTAGGTTCAGTTTTTTGATGCTTGTGAGCTTGTTTCAATTTTACTGTTCATAGTTTTGATATTCTTCTTTCTCTTAGATAAGTCCCTTTAACATTTCATATAATAAGGTCTTGGTATTGATGAACTCCATGAACTTCACCATATCTGGGATGCACTTTATTTGCCCTTCCATTCCAAATGATAGCTTTGCTGGATAGTGTAATCTTGGATGTAGGTCCTTGTCTTTCATGACTTTGAATACTTCTTTCCAGCCCTTTCTTGCCTGTAAGGTTTCTTTTGAGAAATCAGATGATAATTTTATGGGAACTCCTTTGTAGGTAACTCTCTCCTTTTCTCTTGCTGTTTTTAAGATTCTCTCCTTATTTTTAATCTTGGGTAATGTAATTATGATGTATCGTGGTGAGTTCCTCCTTGGGTCCAATTTCTTTGGGACTGCCTGAGCTTCCTGGACTTCCTGGAAGTCTATTTCCTTCACCAGATTGGGGAAGTTTTTTCATTATTTTTTCAAACAATTTTTCAATTTCTTGCTCTTCCTCTTCTTCTGGCACCCCTATGATTTGGTTGTTGGAATGTTTAAAGTTGTCCCAGAGGTTCCTAAGCCTCTCCTCACTTTTTGAATTCTTGTTTCTTCATTTTGTTCTGGTTGAATGTTTATTTCTTCCTTTTGCTCCAAGTCGTCGATTTGAGTCCTAGTTTCCTTCCCTTCACTGTTGGTTCCCTGCATATTTTTCTTTATTTCACTTTGCATAGCCTTCACTTCTTCCTCTATTTTGCATCCATATTCAATCATTTCTGTGAGCATCCTGATTACCAGGGTTTTGAACTCTGAATCTAATAGGTTGGCTATCTCCTCATCGCTTAATTCTTTTTCTGGAGTTTTGATCTGTTCTTTCATTTGGGCCATATTTCTTTGTCTTGGTGCACCTGTTACATTGTAAGGGGCAGACTCTTATGTATTTGCCGGAGCAAAGCACCCGTTTCACTGTGTTGTGGTGCTGTATGTGAGGGAAGGGTCAGAGAGGGAACAATGCCACTTGCTTGGCTCTTGCCCCACTTTTAGTCACTTCCCACGCTACCTGCAATGGAATTGGGCCCTTTCAGGAGCTGATTCTCTGGCGGGTGGGTTTGTGTATGTCTTTGGACCCTGTGGGCCCTTCCAAGGGACACTCCTGTGAAGCTGGGAGTTTCTCCCTCTGCTGCAACCCCCACAGGTTTTTACAGCTAGAGGTTTTGAGGCTTTCTTTTCCTACGCTGGAACCCTGAATTGCACAGTCTGTCTACCTCGCTCCCCAGTTGTTCCTCCTGGCCTATACACACATGAATGTGGGGCGCCCAGTCCTCCACCTTACCTTGCATCCTCTCTACCTGGCTGCCTGTCTCTGCCCCTCCTACCATTCTGGATGATTTGAGAATTTACCCACTGCCTCCTATGTCAGGAGTGGTTTGGAGAAATGGGTGGAGCGAAGAACATAGGTGGGTTGGTCTGGTGAAACTCTGGACGCGGCAGTGGTTGGGCATCATCGGAGATAAGAGAGGAAATTGTGATCAGTCTGTAGAACGGGCCCTGGAAGTGAGTGGTTCAATTGTGGAATCAAATGGAAACTGAATAAATAGAAAGGGAAAGTTATAATTTTTTTCAATATTTTGTATTCATATATAAAAAGAGTGGGAGGAACCTTTTAAACCGGAGAATGAACTCTTGGTTTGCCACATGAGGACAGTGCTCTATAAAGTCATAGTTTTGGGGGCCTGTGGCCTTCTGGTTCTCCCATTTACATGCTAATATTCTGGTTCCAGTACATTCAGGGAAAATAAACTAATTTTGGTATTATCCTAATCAAAGTACAGGAAAGTAGATCTGCTGTAATAACATAATATGTTATAATCCAATGCTTAATATATCTGTATCCTGCTTTAGGTAACTATAATATGTTAATGGATAGTTACATTAAAAAAATCAATTGGAGGATAGTTATTTGCTTTACAAAATTTTCATCATTAGGTTTCTATAAAAAATCCCAATTTCCTCTAGGACATTCAAAATCTGATTTGGTGTACTAATATTCCATCTGCACACACATTTATCCTGATTAATAACCAAGAGAGACTCATTAATTAATAGGGATAAATATGCTTTTTGAGTTTAGACTTAACAATGTTGATGCAACAATGGAGCTGGGCGTTCAGCAGAGCTGATCTTTTCAGCAGGTCAAGAGGCGAGTTTTATGAACCGAAAGCCACCTATAAGGCTATAGGTAGCCACCTATAAGGATACAGAGGCCCCCAAGTGGGAACGCAGCCTGAGCCTCAGTTAACAGAAACCCAGGTCCACAATGAGAGTGTCAGTGACACCACACAGGCCATAGCTGGGGACTTCCTGCCCCACATTATCGGGGATCTGACATGCTCAGCGAGTGGCTGGAGAGGCAGGTGTTGCGGGTGCGGGAGGATCTGGGGCTCCATCCCAGTCATGAAGGATGAAGGTAGAGAGGATGCTTGGCTCCAAGAAGAGAAGGTCGCGATGATTCTTTAAAAGAAGTGATGGGTTGTGGTGTGGAAGCCTAGCTGAATTTGTTATTGTTCCAGCTTTAGAATTCAAGGGGAGAATTACAGTGAGGCAGTTCCCTCTTCTTCACTGTGTGTCAACGTGTACCAATGTGTGTGGTGGTTTTTAGAGAATTCTTGTGTGAGATAAGAAGTTTGGAGGTTTCCGTGGTTCCTTCCACTGACTGAATAGATTAATCCCACAGGCTACTCGGCTGTGATAATTTGTTACTTATATGTTACTTATTATGTGCCTGGAATTGCTCCAAACTCTGTAAAAACATCAACTTATTCCACTTATTTTAATACCTCACAACTTTTATAGTTTTTTAAAAATAGTTGTAGATACTGAAGCCCAGAGATGTTAACCTGTTTGCACAGAGTAGCACAGTAAAAGCCAGATCTCAACCCAGGCTGCATGCCTTTTTATTTTAGGAATACAAGGTCTGTCCAGAAAGTATACAGCCATGTATTAGGAAAAATAGAGACATTTACTGAAGAAGATACAAGATACAAGAAACATTTTACATAGGACAATGAAGCGTCAGTCCCCTTCAAAGAAGGCACCTTGGGACCTCACACAGTTCTCCCAACTGTAGCACGAAAGAGCAGAAGCCACAGAAGGAATTTTGCCATGACAAGTTTCATGCCAAAATCCTGTGTCAAAATCTCAGACACAGTAGTTTTTGGAATCCCCAGATCAGCTTCCAGTTCTTGCACTGTCAGCCACGGGTCTTTGTTGACTGCAGCCTGTGCACGTTCAACATTCTTAGCTGTTCTGCTTGTTACAGGCCTTCCAGAATGTGGATCACTTTCAACAGATTCTTGACTATCTTTGAAGCGTTTGTGCCACACTTTTATTTGTGTTGCACTCATTGCATCATCCCCGAAATCCTCCTGAATCATCCAAATAGTTTCTGTGGAGGAATGTTCAAGTTTAACACAAAATTGGATGCAGATTCATTGCTCCACTCTCTCAGTCGTTTTGAATGCAGTGGCCACACAGTACACGTACTCACTCAAGGCATCTACAGCCCCTACTGACTTGTACAGTGAAGTTGTCATTGTTCATGCATCTGCATTCCAGTCCACTCTCCTTGGCTGCCAGGTTACATTGATGTCTAGTAAACTGTTCTTGTTATATTAACAATGGCTGGAATTTTTCCAGACATACCTCGTATGTGTCTTGAGGATTACATTATGCTTGAATTACGTATGTGATGTGTCCATGTTTGGCATATTACTGAGCTATCACCTGCAAATGACTTTTATCTTTATTGTTATTATGATTTACAGTTTTACCTGGGAAGGATTTTGATTCACCTCAACGCATATACATGCTTTGCTAGAAAACAAATATATTGTTTGGTGTCCCCTGTGATCTAAATCATCATAAAATAGTAATTTGGATGACTTGAATACTTTATCAGCTCAGCCCCCTCCCATTTGTATATTATAGAGAATTTTAAAGGAGATAACATCTCTCATAATTATTTCCTTCCCAATCCACGTGATTTCTTTATAATTGCATGGTCTTAGGTTATCTTTCTATGACTTGGAATAACTTTTTTTTTTCCTAAATTTTAACTCCCTAACTGCTTGTGAGGGGTAATCTCAGTACTGGAGAGTATATGGCTTATTAAACACAGAATGGTGTCTGCTGTTCCTTCAGTTCAAACTAAAAAGCCTCATCTGTTAGGAGGCAGCTATAATACACCCATAACAGCCTTCCCAGTGTTTATGTTTAGTTCATGAAGCAGAAAATATAATAGGTTCTGTATCTTTCAAAACATCTCCCCCCAAATGCTAGTTAATCCCCTAGCTTTCAAAGGCCAACAAAATTTATCATTGTGCTGGCAGCAAGAATACAGTTTCTTTTTTTTTTTTTCAGTCTTATGTAGAAGGCATATACTGACACTATTGTTTAGCCAAGATGACTATAATTTTTCATATGATATTAAACAGACAAACTCTTGTTTCCAGAATTAGAACTAATTTATAAAGAAAAATTTATTCATCACTTAGTCTAAGTTCCAGTTTTTTCTTTTTTGTTGAAATGGCTGAAAAATTTTAGATATGAAGAAGGACTATCTTAAGAACATAAACAATTTAAAAATAGTTTAAATATATTTCAGTTTACAATTTGATTGCTTAGCAATAACACAAAATGACAACTGGATATACTCCTTCCTATCACTATTCATAAACTGTGTAGCTTTTACCAGTTTTATTGTGTGTACAAATGTAATTAGACTTCCGGAGGGAGCAGGAAGTGGCTAAGGATTGATTGGGGAGAAAGGCCTTTGGAAAACCACTGGGGACTGGAAACACTGGCCAAGATGATACAGCTGATACAGTGGAGAGAGATGAGCAATGGGAAGGTGAACGCTTCATTCCCAGTGACAAGGAAATCTTGTGAAGTTTGTGTTAGAGTGATGAGTGGCCCCAGTGCCAGGTACACTGGTCACCCATGACGCTGTTTTTGGAAGGCAAGAAATACAAGGCCTGCTGCATGAGCCCCTGGAAGTGGAATCAGCGCCCGAGAACAAGAAGATGGACTGGACTAGGGAGGGCATGGAAGGAAGGACTCCCTGGTTACTTCCAGGAGCCAACCTGTGCTGGGGAAGGTGGGAGACCGAATGCACAGGATTACAAGTGCCAGAGACCTAGGGTTATCCCAGGAAAGGAAGCGAAGCACCCGTGGCAACGAGTGAACATGAATGCTGCAGGTTGATATCTCTTGGGTGGTATAACAATGTAGAGTGTCTGTAAATGGCTGTGTGTATTAGAAAAACCTGAATATGATGGTTTAATTATGAAGGGGTTTCTTTTCATACATGGGGAAAAGCCTGTGGGTGAGTTGTTGCTGGCCCTGCTTCGGGGCTCAGCAATGTTGGTATGATGTCTCTGATTCCTTTGAAATATCCTTCATAGGCCGGGGAAGCCTCCTGCAGCCCAGCTACCATTTCAGCAGGAAGGGGAAGGAAGAAGCCTTTTCCTGCTACACTGTGTCATGTGGACATTCCAAGTTGGGAGAGGACTTAGGGAAGAGGCTTGAGTGGGGTTGAGTCTTTCAACCAAGAGTGTCTGCCACATTGTACTTTGCTGCTAACCAATCTCTAATACAATCTCTTGAGAAGAGCTTTTTTATTCTCTTGTATTTCAGACACTCCAAGAAGTGCTGGAAAAGGAGGAGGTGGGTGTGAATATGAAAGATCCTGTGATATTCCATGAAACTACTTTCTGAGAATTAATGAGATAATGAATTATGGTACCTTGTAATAATGTTGGCATTATGATAATGCCAACAATAGCACATACAGCTTCCTATGTGCAAAGCTCTGATTTAAATGCTATGTATAAATTACTTTTTAAAAGCTCATCAACAACATTAGGAGGGAGAAACTAATATTATTATTCACATTTTGCACATCGGGTAGCTGAGAACTTTAACTGATAAAATGACCCATCCAGTCATCTAGCTAGCAGACAGGGGAACCAAGTGTCAGGCCTTGCAGTCTGGCCCAGGGACCATTCACCTCACCACTGCGCCACCTGCTTTAAAAAAATAAATAAATAAATAAATAAATAAATAAAATTTATATATTTTAAGTGCCAAACTTGCCTCTTTAATATTATTCTAAGTTTTATCACATTATTGTTTTTCCTAATGACTACTTTTTTTCCCCATGGTCCTGAAAAGACTAAAATTAATGTAAGGGACATGCTCCATCTCCACCAAGTATTCTCCCAGCCAGGAAAATGACTTCTGCACAGGTGAGATGGAAAATGAGAGATGGCGTCCAAACATGGTGCGGCCGGCAGGAGAGGCTGCCATAATCTAGTTTCACCCATTCTGAAAAGTCTGGCCCAGATATGAGCCATTAGGGAAATCAGTGTGCAGGGTTCAGGTTGGAGACATGACATATTTAAAAGGCAGACAGTTGAATGATTCTAGCTTCTGTATAACCTTGGATATAAAACCCACCTGAGCCAAACAGAATTACTTCTTGCTGTTTTTTTTTCCCTGTTAATGGTTTTGAACATCTAGAGTAAACAATTTATTTTTTCACTGAGTTAAAATTTCACAAAATTCAAACCAACTAAATTCTCATCTATCAAAATTGAACAGAAACCTATGTGAGTGTGTGTGTGCACATATAAGTGTAAAGCAAATAGTTGAACTGGTCAGCTGCAAATGATAAAAAAGTAATATTTTAAACTGAAGCGTTAAGAACAAAGAAATAATAAACATGTATGTATGCCTGGCCTCATGAGCTAAAATTGAAAGAAAAGGGAAGTTTGCTGGAAAGCGAAGTTGACTAGGAGTAGGAAGAAGCAAGTTCCAGTGCTCAACTGGCCTGTAATTCTATGGCACTTTTAATCCTCTTCCTCTTATTACCAGATCTTGATAACACGGTGGCATTTCTCATGTGGTGTGGTGTGAATTAGTGGCTTCACAGGGACATATCCATGTCATAGATCCAGAGTTTTCTTGTCTATTTGGAATCAGAAAATAGAATCTTGGCTGGCAAGGATTTATCTCAGAGATCACCTTCCCCAACACCCATCTGTAGAGATGATCAGTGAAATGTTGGAATCAGCGTCTAAGTAGCCATGCTGACAAGGATTCTATGGCATTTAATGCAGTTGTGGTTCATGCAGAATCTAAGCTGTTTTTACTTTGCACATTAGATCTTGAAAGCTACAGGAAATCTTTCAAGCCTAGACATCCTCCATTTGCTTTTAGGATAAAGTCCAAGGTCCTTTGGATCATTATACCTGGCAAGAGGTCATTACCTCTGTGGAAGAAACTTCATCACTTCCTACCTCTTACTTGGCAGAACTATCTAAATTTCTTCCATATACTCTGATATCAGTTACCTCTTCTTTCTCCTTACATGTTTCCCCGTACCTGGAATATCAACCTTCATCTTTCACTTGGCTAATTTCTTTGCAAACTCTAAGGCTCAGCTCAGTCATCCCATCTCCAAAAAGCCTTCCTTGGTTGCTACAGGTTGGGTTAGGCAGCCCTTTGTTCCTTGTGTTCCAATGATGCTCTCTGTATATATACTCTAGCTCTGTGTGCTCCACATTTTATTAAAGTGATCCATCTGTGTCTTCTCCCACTAAGACTGGGAATAGTTTATCAGTAGGGACACGTCTTAGTCATCTTTGTATTTCCGGGGTCTACTACAGGACACATTGTTAATTCTCAATAGTATTTATGGACTTTATGAAGGAGGGAAAACTATCCCTGATTTTTCCTACTGCAATATATAAGGTCATTTCATGCAAAAATGGAATGTAATGAGCTTTGGGACTGCCCATACCCTGGAAGAAACCCCATATGCAGGAACCTTATATGATTTTATTTGAATATTGTAGGCCTGGAGTTGGCTGCCAATACATTTTGGTCAACAGCAGCTGTTGGCAGCTACGGGATTTTATTTGATTAGTTTTACTGAGTAACAATGATATGAAATGTTTAGTTGATACCTAATATTATGTTGCCTTGCTTTCATTTTTGATATTTGTTTTCTCTAGTTATTTAATATAGTCCAGTGTCTGTGTATACAACATGCTAATTGAAACGCCTATATTGCATTCAGCATTGGAAGTTTTAACACTGGCAAAGCATAAATGTAAAATTTTGCCTGGTATCTAGACTCAAATTTATAGGTTCTATGTATTATATAGTTTGCCATCAGAGATCTGAGTCAAAACCAAACACCAAATATTTGTTGAATTTATTGTGTGCAAAGCCCCAGAGCAGGTTCAAAAGCGTGTTAGTGATGGGAGATGAGGCAGAAATACTTGGAATGTTAATGGTGAAATAATGGTTAAATAATAAAGCAGAACATTGGATGGATGTTCTTTCTTTGAATGAATATGTAGCTAGACAATGAGAGGCAGGTGGGGAGCCCTAGGGCTGGTGAGATCTGCAAAGGTTTGGAAGAGGAGAGGCTCAGCTGGGACTTTGAGCACTGGGAATGCTGCTTTTAGGCAGAAAGGAGGGGAGTGGGCTTTGCAGATGGTGGGGAGGGAGTTGGAAGGGCCAAGGCCTGGCAGCTGAAGTAGTCCAATTTGGTGGGAGCAGAGCGTTCGTGGAGAGCTAAGACCACAAAGGGAGAGCAGCCTTGAAAAAAGTTATTCTAATACCAAAACTGATAAAAGCAGTTTGCTGGGTAGTGCTTCTCAAACTTGAATGTAGTTGCAGGCTCACCTGAGGGTGTATTTAAATTGCAGTTTCTGATTTAGTTGGTCTGGGGGTGGAGCCATAGATTCTGCATTTCTAACACACTATTAACCATAGACTGTACCTCAAATATCAAGGGATTGAAGAATTAGGAGAAAAGCTGTGACGATTTAATTGGAAAAATTCTTAATGACATAATTATTATATAAGTGACTATTTCAGGGTTTTACATAGCACTTTGGGGGTGTGAAAGAGTTATAGTTTCCAAAGGTACATAATATTCAGCCAGGGAGTCTCACAAAGTCTGTGTTTAGTAGGTAATGATGCAGTTCCATGGAGAATAGAAAATTGGCTCTTTTTTTATAAAACAACATTATAAAATATATTTTACTGAATGTTAGGCAAATTTAAAAACCTGGAGGAGTTACTTGTTTAGATCCAACTGGGGTATCTTCTTTGTGTTTGTCTATTAAAATAGTCATTATCAAGCAATTATTTATTATTTATTATTATTATTTTAGTGAGAGGAAGGAAGAGAGAGAGAGGGATAAAGGGAGAAACTTCAATTTATTGTTCCACTTATTTATTGCTGGTTGAGTCTTGTATGTGCCCTGACTGGGGATCGAACCCATAACTTTGGCATATCCAGATGACTCCCTAACCAACTGACATACCTGGCCAGAGCTAAGCTATTATTTTTTAAATGTGAAAGGGCATTCAGCACTGTGAATTTTGGGGGTTAAATCATAACCCTGGTTGATTATAAGAACTACTTGCAAAGCTTCAAAAAATATTGCTTTATCCCACACCAACAAAATCAGAATCTTGGGGCTGGTGCCTGGGGGTTAATCATTTTTAAGGACTTCCAGAGGGTTCATATGTACAGCCAGGATTGAGATCTACTGGGTTAACTGATCAGATTGTCCACCCCTGATTTACAGTGTTGGAACTGGGCGTTTGGGCCAGCATACTACGGGCTTGGCAGGATTGAAATCAGAGTTGGTCCTGAGATTCCGTCTGCAATCCAAGAGGCAGAATGCCAGGGCCCCACCTCCCTCTGGTTCTTGTTCACTGGGGAAGCTGCAAACAGACGGGGGTGGTGTCAGGAGTGTGCTGGAGGTTGGGGCCACTGGTAACTAGGGAAGTAGGCAAAGTAACCAGAGTCGTGGATGTGGGAGCAGTTGCTAGGGGGATACAAAAGCATCTTGGCAGATGGTGCCTGACATCACGGCATGAAACTGTTTTTAACAGGCCATGCTTGTTCTTGCAACGCAGCTTTCCAACTGCAGTTTGGAGCACAGACCCGTTGGTGTGGACAGGCAACACAAAGATGGGGTCTGCGGATGGAGAAAAAAGGCAAGCTTCTAGGGGAGTCTCAAAGGTGGGAAAGTGGTAAAACAGAGGAGGAGACGCCCAAGGCAAATTTCACAAGCTTTCTAATCTTTCTTAGTGGTGCCGTGGTAAAGTCCACACACTCAATGCCCAAGGCTGTGACAGTATATGGTCATTCATAAAACACAGTTCCTGGTTTCCAGGTTCTTGCCTTTTGTTCATATGAAATATGAGCTCATGGACCCCCTGGCCATGTGGCTCAGTTGGTTGGAGCATTGCCCCACACACCAAAAGGTTGCAGGATTGATACCAAGTCAGGGCACAAACCTAGGCTGGGGTTCGATCCCTGGTTGAGACACATATGAGAGATGGCCAATAGATGTTTCTCTCTCACATCAATGTTTCTCTATCTCTCTTTCTTCCCCTTCCTCTCTTTCTAAAATTAATAAAACCATATCTTTGGGTGAGGATTAAAATATATATGAGCCAATGGTATAAAGGCTCTGCCAAGATATTTATTAAGTTTTAATGAGTTTGCTGTTGGAATATACCAGGCGGAGGACTTTGGACACAGAATTAGTCTTTCCAAACAAAGTGAAGCTAGGTAGCCGGGCTGAGTTCTTTCCTTTTGAGACGTAGACATGTTATTTCATATACGAGGTAAGTTCTTATTTTTGTAGGATTTATGCTGGCAAACATTTAACAATATTCACATCCACCAGCACCGACACCCGCTAAGTGAA
The DNA here is from genome assembly GCA_004026545.1 of Mormoops blainvillei. NCBI lineage: Eukaryota > Metazoa > Chordata > Mammalia > Chiroptera > Mormoopidae > Mormoops > Mormoops blainvillei. The sequence goes on along the minus strand of PVJD01003728.1, from coordinate 106,772 downwards.
CTTGAGGACCCAGCTCCCATTTCCAACTGTATCTGCATGGGCAGCGGTGATGATGCTGATGACTTGGGCCCTGTTGGAATAAGAGGGGTACAGTTGCTATGGAGCAGATCTCACGTGTTGGCTCTCCCCTGGGGTCCCAAGTAAAACAAAGAGGCAAAAAGAGAAAGAAAAACACTTTCCAAGCTGTGGAGGAGTTCGGCAAACAAATGATTATCTGCTCTCAGTTTCAGACTGAAATAAGCACAAGCCTTTATTCTTAGCAAAAGGCTTTGGCTCGTGAAATATGTTTTTTCGCACAGATTCATCTGAGCCCTCCTAAGGCGGGACCCTACCCGTGTCATCTTTGAGGGCATGAGAAAATGTCTGAGACTTTGGTTTGCTGGACTGAGCGTGAGCGGCAGCAGGCCACCTGCCTTTGTCTCGGATGCGCGTAGGGGCTGCCTGAAGGCTGGGCAGGTCCCTAACAGGGACTTGCTGGGGGTGGAGTGAGGGCTGGGAATGAGCAGCTAGGCTTCGGGGAAGGGAGGCCAGTTCTGATGAAAAATTTTAAGGATGGGAAGAAAAATGGGTGAGGATTTGTCAAACCATCAGCAACTGACTTCGCTCTTCAATTTAGGGCCAACTGTAAACTCAGTAGTTTCTTGGTTATGAGGGCTTGGCTAGTTTATCTTTTAGTTTTATAAATCCTCCCACAGTTGAGAACAACGCCATTTAAAATAATTATTTAGCAAAAAGTTTTGGGTCAACTGCCCTTTTCTAGAACTTTGTGCTCCTGCCTTGTAGGCCTGGACAAAGCCTCACTGCAGAGGACATCTGTTGCCCCACCTCCCCCTTCTCCTTTTATTGAAGCATTTGATTCTCCTTATTAAAGTCTGCTACCTGGAATAAGGTGTGACTAATAAGAGTTCAAAGTCTTCTCTCTCCAGGGACTGCTTTTCACAGGAATCCTAATCTTGGGCCACAGGTTAATTCCCACTCCAGGGGGAGGCTTTCACGATGCCAGCTCCCCATTCCCATGACTTGGAAAACTCCCCAGCCAGTTGCAAGGCAGTGAGACCAACTCATCCTGTTTGTTTTAATGCGAGAGCGTCTGTGGATTTTGGTGCCACCAGCTTTGCCCTTCTTTTGCCATTGGAGGTCTCTCTCCTTCCTTCCTATCCTTGCAGTCCTTTGAGAAACTGGGATCTTTTGTGAAGCAAGTCCAGCGAGTCCTCTCTGCCTAAAATGAGGCCATGGAGCCCTGAGACCCCTTGAAGAAAGTTGATTCGAGGCTTCAAGGAGTTTGGAAATTCCTGAGACCACAGCAAACATTTTAGTTTATTTTTCAAAGATTCGTTAGTCCACACCCTCCACCCCCAACTCCCCACCAACACCACAGATGCTCCATGATGGCATTTCAGGAAGCAGGTGGCAGGTGGAAGAAATCTTTGAGGTCTCTGGGGTCTTCGTGGGGCACAGATCGCATGGGTCAGTGGTCAGGTCCCACCAGTACCTACTAACACCCAGTCATCCATTAGTGTCCTTCCACAGTCGTTCTCTGTCAAGTGTAGACTCAGCATTCACACTGTGAGTCTCCTAATTGAGCTCCAAGCAGCCCTGGGAATCCTCAGGTTGGTGTCTGGAGCATTCAGCTCTCTTCCAGCTGCAATTTATTTTAAACGGAAGAGAACATTTATTGGCTCTCCTAGATGGGGTATAATGGGGGTTGAAGTAGGCTTCAGGGATGATTCCACTAACATCGTCAGGGATTGCTTTTCCTCTCGAAGACAAAGATGGCTACTGGGACTGCAGGCTTTTATTTTGCCCATTTAGCAGCCGCACTGCAAAGACTCTCCTCTGTCCCTCCTTCCCTTCCTGTCTTCCTTACCTGGTAGCTCTAGCGTATGCCCCAGAGAACACTTTTATCAGCATTGTGTCACCAATGCTTCCTTCACTGCGGCCAGGGGAATGGTCAGACTTGGGTGGCATGCCCACTTCTGGAGCTGGGGAGAGATGGTCAGTTTTCCTTAATACATGTGGACTGAGAATAGCCAGGAGGTTGTGACACGAAAGGAAATGTGTGCTGTTGACAAAAGGAAAGGGAAGGGATGCCGGGCAGGCAAAAGCAATGGTTATCCACCACAAAATCCTTCCAGTTCAGGAACATTCACCATTTTCGAGAGGGACAGGATCCTTGAACATTTCGTAATCAAGAAGGGATTTATGGATCCCGGAAACTGTTTGAAAACAAGAGGCCTGGCTCATGTGTAAACTGTGTCTTGTTACAAGGAGAGGCTCATGGCTTTTGCCAGCTTCTCAGCTATGAACCACCGATTGAGTCTCTTCATTTTCCAGATGAGGAAACTGAGACCTCAGGAACTCTGGGTGACTGGCCCTAGGAGACACTCTATCTAGCATTTGTCAACAAATTTAGGGTTTTCTAGCGGGACACTAGCCTCTGGATATAACATTAAAAATAGACTGCCCTGATCAAATACATTTGGGAAACACTTTGCATAGTATCGCTTCTGGAGGTTCACGTACATTTAGGCAGATTCGGAGCTCTGAGAAATCTTATCCTAAAGAAATATGTTTAGCTCTGTATAACCCGAAGTCTATTTGAATATTTTCCCCCTCCCGCCATGATCACCTGTAACACTCTTCGGGAAACTGTGTTGTAGCACTTTGCCTCTCCTTTAAGCTGTTTAGTGTCCCCTGGGTCCTGTTGGGTATCCAGGACACCTCATTTCCGCTGCCGTGTGCTCCCTATTTATCTGGCTCAGGATCTGAGATTCAAGGACAAAGTCACTTTCTAATTTCCCGAAACCTCTCCCCACTGTACTCTCCTGAGCTCTGTCACACCTCATTTGCTACAGCAAAAACAGTTAGACGGATGCTCCTGGCTCTACCCAGCAGGGAAAGGATGGCCACCGTTCAGTGCCAGGCCCTCAGTGGGCCCTGGCGAGCCATGTGCCTGGGACACAGGCAGTGTCTGTAGGGTTGTTCTACCCACACTTGTGTGGTAGGAGAGGCTGCTTCTGCTCTCTTTCCCTTTCAGGAAAGAATCCACTTCTACTTCCTCCCACATTCTCCCCTTCAGCATCCCTCCACTGGGGCCTTTGGTTCCAGTTCTGTAGACCTTCCTCTTTTCCCATTACTTGTATTTTTTTTTTTTGGTTAATAATAATAATAATAATAGTCAATATTTACTGGACACTTACTATATGCCAGAAACTGTCCTAAGCATTTTAGATGTATCATTCATTAACTTTATAACGACATGATGTGCTAGGTACTATTCTGTCCCCACGTTATAGGGGCGGAGTCATATGACATTTTAAATCGAGGGGCTTGCACAGCTCTGAGGATAGAGCACAGAACAAAACAAATATTCGCCTATGGTTGGATTCATTCCCTTGGGACAGCTGACTAAGGTGACCACCAGGTACAATATCCCAGTGAAAATATTAGTGGGCACTAAGGACATGGCGTAGGCCTCCCCGAGAGGTGTCATCCTTGTATCAGATGCTGTGGGAGAAGAGGATGTCTTTACCTTCAGAGTGACCCTCATGATAAGAGGTTTTGGCCTGGAACGGGAGGGTGGGGAGATGACCGTGCACTAGGTGACCTCCTCCGCCTTCTTAAAGCAGACTGCCCACATGACCGGCGAAGGTGGGGCTGCCTCTCATGCGCCATCCGCCTCTTTCTTTCTTCTATTTGGGATTTCTAGAGTGGGAGGATGAAGTGTACTTCCAGTGGGGACCGGGAGAGAGAGAGAGAGACAATGCTTACAGATCCATTCGTACCAACCCTTTTGGCCTATAACGAAACTTAGGAATTCTTCTCACTTCCCTAATTTTTCTTATCTGGGACCAACTTGAATAAAGGTGGATATGTCTGCTCACACGTGAGTGTGTTGTCTATGCTCTTTCCTTTGTGATCTTTTTGTTCCACAGAGGAGCCCTGTGCCCTAATATGACCCTCGCCCTGGCAATTCATACAAAGGAGTTGATGGCTAAGTGTGGCCTATCCCCGGTTCTCATGTGTCAAGTTAGGACTTGGACTTTGGCATAGGAATGTGAAGGGATTTCCTTCAGATTTACTGAAATGTACTTACCATCTCCAACATTAAAAAAAAAAAAAAGTAGATTGCTCCTGCTTGGCAGAGTATAGAGATTTTAATGCAGCTGCCCTGTGGTTATGAATGTTTAAGTCAAGAAATCAGATTAAGAGGGGAAGGAAAGGGAAAGGTCTCTAGTGAGTTCTGGACTGGCAATACGAGGCAGGGACTGGGCATGGGCTGGGGGTGGCTAGAGACCAGCGTCCAACATGGGAAGGCAGAGGAGAGTTAGGAGGTTTCAAAGGTACAGACTTCCTACGCTTTATGTCCTTGAGTATATTATATACTCGCGTATCCTGCATTCCAGAGACTGCGGTAAAGCGCGAATTGTACTCTAAATAGCTGACTGATGGTTCACCCTGGAGGAAGGGTCCCAGGTTGCTGCCTCTAGGCAGAAAACTGAGGCAGGTGTTTTGAGTTGAATTTTGTCCTCCCCAGGGGATATGTTGACGTTCTAACCCCGAGTACCTCAAATGTGACCTTATTTAGAAATAGAGACTTCAGAAAGTTAAGTTAAAATGAGGTCATTAGGGCAAGCCCTAATCTAATGTGATGGATGTCCTCATAAGGGGAGGTTTGGATGCCAAGACGGATGTGCACCGAGGGGAGACTGTGTGAGGAGACTCAGGGAGGAGCGGGTGTGAAGGTGGAGGCAGAAATCAGAGTGATGCTGCCACAAATCGAGGAATGTCTGGGGCCACCAGAAACTGGAAAAGGCAAGGAAGGATCCTTTCTTTATGGGTTTCAGAAGAAGTACGGCCAAGCCAACACCTCGATTTTGTATTTCTTGCCTCCAGAGCTGTGAGAGAATAAATTCTTATTGTTATAAGTCACTGAATCTGTGGTACTTGGTTATGGCAGCCCTAGGAAACAAACATCAGGGGAGAAGGGAATTGCATTTGCAAAGACTTCCTATGGCCAGGCAGTGGGATAGGGGCATCCATATTCAATGCTTCTTTTTACCCCCAGGGGAGGTAGGCATTGTTACGGTACTGCGGTTAAGAGTTTGCTCAAGGACCTATAATTAGTAGGCAGCAGAGCCTGGGGGTTCAGACCAGAGTCAGCCCGTCTGTCCCCAGGGCAGCGGTAATGGAATTGATGGGTAACCTGGGGAGTTTTCAATTTGGGGTTACCATGGGAATTTGGTCTGAGATTTTACTTCTTAATAATTTACAATGCCCACTAGTCTCACCTATGCTTCTCTGAAATTGTCATTCTCTGGTCTGTTATGCTAGATTGAAAAATCTCTATTCGACCTCATTATCATTTTCTACATCTATTCCCACCCATCTCTCTGGGCTTTTGTATCTCCTGAATCAGTTCCTAGCCTGAGGCAGGACACATGTATTTCAGGAAATGTCTAGGAGAAGAAAATTTTGATGTGAGAAACACAATGGTGAACTATTGTCATCATGGGTCTAGTAGCTTTGTTATTCTTTGTACTAACATTTAAACTTCTAGGGATTGTATTTCAATTGTAGGAAAGTCTAACGTACAACGGAAGATTGTAGGACCATTAGCTTTGTTATCTTCAAAAAAAAATTGGTTTATTGCACCGAGACTGGTTCTTTTCTGGCAATGGTTTGAAGAAAGCTAAACAGGTATGCCTGTCATTTGCATATGTCTTTCAGTGAATTAATAACCTTTAAATTTCACAAATAGCTTAAAGTAGACTAAAGAAAGTAAATACACAATAAAGTAATGATATCTAAATTTTAATAGTAATAGAAATAAGGGATAACACATGTTTGAGTAGCTGTCAGGGTAGGAAGAAAATACAAAATGCTCATACACTAAGTGGATCTGATGAGAAGAAACCACAGTCGTCTGAATATTGGAAAGTTGAATATAAAGAATCGTTAAAAATAATAGGGGATTGAAGTAATAAGGGGCTGCCTGGGAAGAAGCAGAGAGAACTCTACAAATGTCAGGAGGGCTGAGCGGGAATGGGAGAAGGACCCCCTCTGGGGCTGAGAGCCAGACCTCCTTGGAGAGGGTGTAGCTACGGCTGACCGACCCGAGAGCAGAGGGATCACTGTTATGCTGTGCTGTGAGAATTATCTAGAAATGGTTTGGGAGAATTTACTTTAAATGTTTCAGAATATACTCTTCCTGCGGAGACCAGGATTAAGTGCGCATGTGAAAGAGTAGCTCGGTGATGGTGACTCACTATTGGCTCAGAGCATGGCCTCTGGCACCAGCCCGCCAGGGTTTGATACGGGGTCTGTCCCTTGCTTGTAGTGTGGCCCTGACTGACTTTCGCAGGCTTCCCGTCTGTAAAATGGGAATTATCGCATTTATTCGATGCAGTTGTCCTAAGGAGCCGTGAGCTCTTGGACTGTACCTAACACCGAATCAGCACTATATTCGGATTAAATACCAGACCAGTGTTCTCAGATTGCTGAGAGCTGCTGAGGTCTTCTCTCTGCTTCTGCCAGTGTGCTTGCGGGGGGAGAATCGACTGCTGACTCCTTCCTCCCTGGCTCCCCTAAGAAATACGCCCTACTTAGGAAAATGCACGAGTGCCAGCGTAGGCAGCAGGGCCATGCTAATAAGCAAGGGCGTCCGCAGTCTCTTCGATAGGTAAAAACTCTGTGGGGTAAATTTAAAGTCACATATCTTTATTGACTTGCCTATAATGTTCCAAGCCTTATGTGAGATTCTATGGGAATTCCGAGAAGTCTAACAAAAAACTCCTGCCATCAGGGACTTTAGTGGTGAATTGGGGAGATAAGACATATTTATGCATAAAAAAATCAGTAAATACCTTACAGAAGACACAAGAGTTTGAGGCAATGACAGAAGTGATGTCATGTGGCACACGATCATCTAATAAATGGATTATGAAGATAGTGGTTACCATTGGGATTTGAAAAAGAGAAAGAACTTTTCCTATTGGTTATGGAAGGTGACAGACGTAGGTCCAGAGCTGTGTATGTAAGGGCGCAGTATTTGGGTAGGTCAAGCAGTTGGTGAATGGCTCTGCAGGAATGGGATGTGAGCCAATGACGCCCAATGTGGCGGCGTGCGCTCCGCCTCGGGGCGGGAAACAGGAGCCAACCAGTGCAGCCATAGTAATGTAGGGAATTTTGGAAATTAAGTGGAGAAATGCTAAAAAGGCAGATTGGGTCCTGTTATGAAAAACTGAATGGCGCAGTTTGCTTTTTTTCTTGAAGGCAGTGGGTTATTTTTGGTATTACTGGGGGGTTTTGAGTCTACATAATTAGCCTTTCTTATTCTCTTAGCAAAAGATAGAATCTCATTTTCCAGGGAGCAAATCTTTATTTGAAGCATTGCTATAAAGCAGCCGAAGTAGTAGAGCACTTTGGTGACACTAGTACCCCCAAAGGGCATGTTCCATTCCTTTTGGCTGCCAATATTTGTAAGTAGAATCTATGAATCTTATGCCCATAATGGGAGAATTCCTCACCTACAAGACCTACCAGTTACTTACCCAGTATCCCTGCAGTTAGGGCACAGGCATGTGACATAGGACCCACCAGCCAGACTTTGAGTTGGAAACTTATGAAACCAAGGATGGTGGGAGGTCCATTTTGTCTAGTGTCGTAGTAAGAGCACCCAGGTTCTGGTCACCATGTGAGAGAGGGTGCAGGGGGAGGCCTGGCATGCACACGCTGGTGGAGTTGGTTGTGTGGGCCTAGCTCTTTGTCACCAGTGGGCTGATTTAATATGATTTGGAGAATTTTCTTGAGTGCTTAGCCCCCAAGCCTACTGACAGTTCCTCTAAAGGTCATGTGAGCTAACCCATTTCCCTTAATAATATATGTTTTTTCTGCCCAAACTATATTTAGAATTGGGTTTGGATTACCTAAGTAATCCAAAAGTAAACTAGCATGGCCAGCTGCTCAGGGGTCAGAGGCGACAGGCTCCCCGAGTACCTCATCATCACTGTAGGGAACAGTCACACATTTTGCGTCTTTTATTTGACACAAAATAAAGGGTTTATTTGAACAGCCTATGCCTTCTTGTCCCCCTTCCCCTGACCTTCGGAACAGTTTATAGAGCTAGGTGTTTATAGACCTTTCGATGCCTTGGGTCAGCTGTCGTGGCCACCTTTGTAGCACGAGCGATTAGTGCCTCCACATTAACGTGTCATATTATTTGGGGCACCCAGTGCACTGCCTTGAACGCATCGTATGTGGAACGCAAACCCTGGACTCGGGAACTGATTTGGAACTTCTATATGTATGATAAAAGTAATAGTGTGAGTGGACAGATGTGCAGGGAGAAAGATCGAAATGGAGAGAATGACAAAGTGCCTGTAGCCCGTTAGTGCTTGAAGCCGAGTGGGAAGCCAGTAGAGTCTCATGATTCCAGGTCAGAACCAAGAGCAAAAGGAGAGGAGAGGGAGTTTGGTATGAAAGGCAGGCTGTGGTGGGCCTCCTACCTGCTTCTCCTTCGGATCCTCTTCGTTGCTGACACAGAACGCGTGCCTCCAGGGAGGGGCCAGCCCACCATGCCACTCTCCGCCAGAGTCTCAGCTTCTTGCTTGGGTTTTCTTTGTTACACCATTGTTCTGGTAGAAGTCTTTGAGGGAAAGAAATGCCATCTTGCTAATTTTACCAAAACACGGCTACTTTTATTTTTAACAGAGAAATTTCAGTCAAGAGGCCAAAGGTTGGGGCCATCACTTGGGGTCTAAGAATCTCTCGAGAGCTGAGCTTTGTGGTCTTTTGTGGGGATGGCTGGCTGAGAATGGCTGCTCTGAGAGGAAGCTCCTGAGTGGAGTCTGAGAAGATGTCCTAAGGAGACTTTGGGAAGGAGGCAAATGACTGGGCTGGGAGAGATTGGTGGTCATACTGATGTCACCAAGTATCTGGAGGCTGAGACGTGGACTTGAGGCGTAAGAACACATGGTAGCATGGAGTACTGTTCCTACTGAGTTTCTTTCCCTATCAGGTATATGTATGAATAATATAATTTTATTGTGGTAAAATATGCATAAGATACAATTCATCATTTTAACCATTTTTAGATGTACGCTTTAGTGGAATTAAGTACATTCACATTATTGTGCAACCATCACCACCATCCATCACCAGAACCGAAACTATATCCATTAAACCCTCTTTCCCCATTCTTCCCTCCTCCCAGTCTCTGAGAATCACTATTTTTCCTGTTTCTTTGAGTTTGACTACTCTCAGTACCTCATGTAAGTAGAATTATACAATATTTGTCCTTTTTGTGACTAGTTTATTTCTCTTAGCATGATATCCTCAGCGTTCATCCATGTTGTAGCATGTGTCAAAATTTCTTTCCTTTTTAATGCTAAAAAATATTCCATTTTATGTATATACTACATTTGTTTATCCCCTCTTCTTTTAATAGACATTTTCATTATTTTCACTATTTTTGCTATTATAAATAGTGCTGCTATGAACACGAGAGTATAAATACCTGTTTGAGCCCTTGCTTTCAATACTTTTGTGGTGTTTACTTAGAAGTGGAACTGCTGGATCACATGGCAATATGACATTTAATTTTTTGAGTAACTGCCCGTGGCCCTAAATAATATTTTTAATAAACCTTCTTGTTAAGAAAAACTTAAAACACCATAAAATGGAAAGAATAGCCTGAGTTCTTATGTGCACAGCCTTTGGTTTCAGTAGTTGTGTAGGATGATTGTGTGGTGTGCAGTGTGAATCAATTTATTAATTCAGCAAACATTTATTGAGCAGTAGCGTGTCAAACGATGAGTCAGACTGGATGCTGGCAGCTGAGGTAACACTGGGTGGTGCTGAGGAGCCCATGCCACGCTAATCCCCTGTTCTGGGCATGTGACTGAATGACAACCCCAGCTGCTGCCCCTCTGGATCTGCCGTTGCCTTTGTGCTGGGCACACACTTTTGGTGACCTGTAGCCTGCCTTGTGGGGGTACTGTTGCTGACTGTGAGGTGCAAGACTCCTCCAACAGCGACTTTGACTTCAAGGACGTTCCATCACCCTGGTTGGGTTTTTCTTAGAACTTTTCTGTGATCTGTGGCTCTTTCTACCCAATGTTCCTTCCTCCTTCCTCCCCTTTCACAGCAGTCAGACCTGCCTCTCTCTTTGAAATCTCTTCTCGCCCTCCCTAGGTCCCTCCCCTTACTCTTTCACTGGTCTTTCCCCAGTAAATCACTTACACTTCCAATCCTTGGAGGACCTAGGCCAATACACCTGGGTTTTGAGATCCAAATAATACAGCCTTGAGCCTTTCATTGCAAATATCCCGGAAAGCCCAACCTCATCAGTAAGATCTCTGCAAATTCTTAAAGCTTTCTGTTTCCATTCTGGCTTCAAGCTGTAAGCCCCTAAACCCCTACATTCAGTGTTGTCTTATTTTCATTGCTCCTCTCTTCCTTCAATGTTATCGTAACTCCTACATGCAGCTCAGCTCCTTTTCCTTGATTTTGTCCCAAACCATTTGTCCCCAAACTTACCGTAAACCCTTTGAATGTGTATCAGGCATTACCTATGTTTTGGATTCTTTTCAATTCTCAGAAATTCACAGTTTGGATTTCAAGATGACTCATTTCTGCCTTAAATCTCCTTCAGCCTCAGCCACCAGGCATCTCTCACGGGCCACGTTTTCTGCAAAAGCAGAAATCTTTTAAAATTTTGTTTGACTGTCTTTCCTATTCATTCAACTTATTTTCACTGCTCACCCCAATCCCGAAATGTATATGCACCTCTCTTGCAGACGAGGTCTCTTTCTTTCCCTTTCTCCTTATAGTTAGCATCTTTGGGACTCACCTTTCCAGCCAAAATTTACCTATCAAGGTATTTCCTAAAGAAAGACAATTTCTATCTGAGTGAGCTTCTGATAGCAACTATTAAAATGTTTGTTTTTAAGCTCTATTACTAGATAGATGGACAGACAGAGAGACAGGTAGAAAAAATTGAAAGTGTAGTAAGCACTATGACAGAGATGCCCAACGAATAGTATGAGCCACACAGGAGGGGATGTTAGATTTCAACGGGAGGGGGGTGGGTGGAATATACTAGAAGCAGAAATCCCAGCTAGGATCCTACTTGTTGTGGGTGACTGGGGCAGAAGGTGGGGGGGCCGTGGGATGGGAAGTTGGGGCTGGAGAGGAATGGAAGTGGAAGTATTAAGGAAGGTACCAGTATGGAAAAAAAAATCATTGTCATCCAAAGAGATGATGATTATGCAGTGTTTAATAGGTGCCAGACGCCATTCTAAGTATTTTCCATGTAACTCAATGGATCTGCCCTGCAGGCGGTGTTACTGACCTCACTTTCCAGGTGAGGAGAATGGGACACAAAGTGAGTGACTCAGCAGTTTGTCAAGGCCGCAGTGTGAGGAAGAGCCAGGATCTGGACCTAGCTCCAGTCAGTGTGCCCATCCCCACTCCTGTCCCCTGAAGCTCTAGGACCACAGGGCAGACGTGGCAACCGTTTGGATGTGGGTATTAGAGAGAACGAATAGTCAGGGTTCATCGTCTTAGAAACTGACACACTAATCTTTTCATTTGACCTAAAAATGCAGATAGAGTAGCGTCATTACTAATGCTTACTCTAATCTAAAAGACAGCATTCAATATTTATAGAAAGCCAATGCCATTTATTTCAGCAGATGCAATCCATGGCATGAGTGTTACTTATCTGTGGCAGTACCGTATGCAGGGAAATGATGGGTAGTTCCGAACTGCACTGTCGTGCATTTTTCAGTGCCCCCATCCCATGCAGCTCACAACTGACTCCATCTTTTTTCTTTCTGAATTATAATGAAATGTCTTCACTAGTGTGTTTTCTTTCTCTGCAATTAAAAACAGAATAAGGATATATGAGTCAAACAGCTCATTTTTATTCTTTTTCAGTTCTCATCTCTATGAGCTGTGGAATAAAATAACGAAAATGACAAGAGATGGTTGAAATATGAGTCTGTGGGTTGATTTCTGTGTCTTATTTCTAAAGCAAGCTAGAAAGTGTTCATATCAAAGTAGATTTCCTTTTCAAACACAAAGAACTTCTTAAAAGATTGCAAGCCATTGACATACAATTGCTTAAAGTGTAAAATTATTTTAAATGTAAAAAATACTTCCATTTTATAAATTTCCTGAGCTATTCCTTCAAAGTCTTATTTATTCTTCCTGAAAGCACTTAGCAAACCATGAATTCAATAAAAAAACAAATGCAAGATGGAATCCGGACAACAGCTATTAGTCTGGGATGTGCGCTACACCGATTCGGCGCACAACATAAACTATTTGTTTTCTTTATTTACAATTACTTAAGTGTGATTGCTTTGGAAGCTAAAGATAATTTTGGACCCTTGCAGGAAACCTGGTGGGTCGGGGGTAGTTTCTGAGCATTATAAAAGCCAGGGTCTGAGTGCCCTCTGGAAACCGTCCCACCCTAGTCTAAAAGTGTCTCCGCAGTTCTTACCGTTGTTGTTTCCGCCCTTGTTTCACACTCGGACCCCAGCTGTGGCTGTTACTGTTTAGGGAGTGAGGCCCCGTACTATCAGCGCACTTGACCATGGGACACAAGGGCCTTCTCTGAGGAGACCGAGACAGGTAGCTGGCTCATGGGGAGGCCTGGCTCTCGGCTCCAACTTCCCTCACTTAGACTCATGCTCAGCATGTTATCAGGCAAACCATTGGTCCATGCGCCTGACAGGAAGGTTGTGCTGACCTCCTACTCCAACCTGTCAGTTTGGCTTTGAGTTTGATAGTTTGTTCCCTGTTGGGGAGAACAGGTGATGCTTCTGTTTGCTAAGAGGTGCTGCTCCTAAAGCACATGCTTCCAGGAGCCTCTGAGCCTCTTCTGCCCCTCATTCCATGCCCTGGGAGAGAGGAGATAGTTAACTCTCACCTGGTGTTACCAGAGAAAACCAGTTCTCAAAGACTCTTCTTTCCATATTGACTGAATCCTCTACTGCAGCTTTTTGGGAAATCTCTGTGGGTGATTTCAGTGAAGTGTTCTGGAGGCTTTTATAGGACAGAACCACACAAGCTTTTATCCCTCCTCCTCCTCCTCCTCTTCTTCCTTCTTCTTCTTCATTGTAGAGATCAAACATTTATTAAGCTCCTAATTCTGGGTGATACTGTTTGATGCTAAGCAGCCTAGATTCCTCCATCTAGGATTATAACCTATGGTAGACATTATAACCTAAGGTATGGGAACAAACTTGCAGGAATTATGGAAGCTTGAAACCAACTTGATAATCAGGCCAGCATGGTTGGCATATCAGAAGGAGATATGTAGGTGTCAGAAGGTATCTCAAGGACAGGGAGGTAGTTTGCCTTTCTTTTAGTGTTCCAGGGGATGGTGATAGCTCACATTTGCTGCTGAGTCTTGGTGGGCAAGGAGAGTGGGGTGGTTGGGGGTACTGGGTTCCCCATGTGCTAAGGTTTAAGGAGAGGAGGAATGAACTGATCAGGTGAGCTCCGACCAGCCGTCCCTGAGATGGGTGGAAGGAGCAGCACGGAAGCGTGGAAAGATTCCAGGTTCCAGACTCAGGCCTGGCCTTGAACTGTTACTTGTTCAAGCCCAGGGGGCACCCAAAACAAATCATGCAACCAGAAATTCTTAACCTCAGTTTGTTCATCTACAAAATGGGAATAATGACATCTGCTTTGCCTGATGTACTTGAGATTCCTGGCATGTACCAAAAAAGTGATTACTGTTATCTTGGCACGTAAGAAATCAAGTAACAACATCTGGAGGACAGACATGAAAAATTCTGGCGGTTCGGATTTCCACATGAATTTGCATTCCCTAAAGATGGTGTGGCCGCGGGTTCAAGTCTGAGTTTTGTGCTATAAGCAGATCCACAATCTTAAGAAGGGGAAACTGTGTTTTTTATTTTGAAACTCTCAAAACCATGTTTTAAAATGAATTAATGGGACTGTCTCTGCCATAGGCAGAGAAATCCACCTTGTTTCACCCCCAGCTTTTAATAGCGCCTGTGGAGGACAGAGACCTCTGCGGCTGTGGGTTAACTGAAAGCCCTTGATGCTCTATCTCCGCGGATCGCCTTCTGTGCTGAGCCACCGCTTCCCTTTGTAAGTTTCCACATGTTTCCACTGTAGCTGCAGGCTGCCCTGGCTGCAAGAGAGAGGCCTGGGACACAGAAGTCTCTTTCTCTGTGCCTGGGGAGTGAGCTGAGTTCTGTTACTGCCTGAGGGCACTCAGAGCTGGCACATTGTGATTTGGACAAGCTTCGAAGCAGATGACCAGACACCTTGTGAGGAGCATGGTAGAACAGATTAAAGCTACACAATTTCTGATTCAGAAAACTCCTGGGCTAGACATCCTCAGACTCAGACCCCAAGCTCCTCTGTACTTTGTGTCTCTCCTCACCCCGTGCACAAGGAGACAGTGAAGAGTGGTAGATGGAGGGTCGCCAGGAGTCCTGGCTGTGCTCCTGGGGTAATCTTGTGTTCCCACTATCCCCTCCATGCTGGTTTTCTTCATCAGTAAATGAAGGAGGTGGATAGAGGTCCCTCTACATCGAAATGCTTGGATCTTCAACTCTAAGTGTCCTTAGAACCTCCTCCGCATTCTCCCCATGGTGGTCCACCCACGCGTGCACGTACCCAGGGCTCTGATGCCTCTGTCTCTGCTCCCCTGACTGCTCCAGTGCCTGGCCATCTGCCACCCACCTTCTGTGTGGAGCAGAGGGTGCTGAGAGCTCACGCTTAGGAAGGAAGTGAGCGAAGTCAGAGCCCGTTGCAAACACTTAGTTGCTTGGGGGGTGGGGAAGATGGGCAGCAGAAAGTTTGCATTCATTTCTATTTGCCCGAGGGAGACTGAGACCAGGTTGCTGGGAACCTGAGACCACCCAATAAGCTCTATTGCCAGAGCAGCTCCGCGCCCTGAAAATTTCACTGCTCCACTTCAGGATTGTCACATGAAACCTTTCAGCCCTGAGTGCTTAGCTAAAGTTCAGCAATGTTTCTCAGCCACTGGCCTTCCTGTGCAACTGGCTAGGCTGCCAAAAATGGCTCATTGTGTTTTGGGGAAGTGGGTTAATGAAACCTATGATCTCACTCTTGCATTAGAACAACAGATCTCATGCCCAAGATGGGGCCAAAGAAGCCGAAATGTAAGCTGGGTCAACATGTGGGCAATGGAGTAATGGATCGTGAGAGATGTTATAAGAAAAATCCCATCAACGTGACGTCTTCCTTATCTGGATATTCCAGATGAAACCTCCAGAATGGCTTGCTTTCTTAAATATGGATACATCAAAAGACAATGAGATTTTGTGACCCATAGTATTTCTCTGTCTGGTGCCCAGTGATATGCTCAATGAAGGTAAAAATGCAAAGTATGGCCCATAAAATTTTTAAAAAATGGCTTCTTAGAAATGACTGCCATCCATAGCACTTAGCACGCGAAGTGGCAGATAGAGCTGCTCATTTCCCGTGGGAGCATGGACGTGTGCCGAGACTTCTTTCTTACTCCAGTGCATTTCTTACTGAGACAAAGTAAGGATGATGGAATTTGATGCCCTGCTCATCACTGTGCAAGATTAAATTCGGCCCAAGTTGCTCCTGTTAGAGAAGTGAACCGAGATGGTTCCTTTAATGAGGCAGGAAGGGGAAATTCCATTTTCTGCCTGAGCTCAGAGCAGCCTGCCCGAGGGCTGAAGGGTCCGGATGCAGAGCTGACGACTGACTTGGATACTGGAGCAGCTGTGTCAGCAGATCTGGGGGCTCAGCCTTAGTTTGGAAACAGATGCCATTAAAGCAGAACAGAATCCCCTCTGAACAAGCTGCCACCACAGCTGACATGGCTACCATCTGCTGTCGTAATGTTCCCACTGTGACATGCTCCCTGCTTCTTCTTCTTATCATCCTATGTGAGTAAACACACCTGATTTGGGAGACGTTAGGTTATACATAATGGCGTTAGCATCTCAACTCAAAATGAGCAGAATTCTTCACTCTAGGATTGGTCCCAGCAATGGGAGAAGTAGATGGTTGCCCTCATCTGCCCTCCCCCTCCTTCTCCTTTTCCCCTTTTGTCAGTTCTCTCTTCTCAATTTCTTGAGGCATCTGGAGAACTTTTGCCTTGCCAGCTGCACCTAATGGACCAGCTCAGAGCAATGAGCATCTGCCTCCCAACTCAGTGGAATATGCAGTTTGAAAGAACCTCAAGGAGGGGGCCGTTTTGTTCCAGAAGAATGGACTTTTGCATGCAGGCTCAGCAGGGGTCCAGTTTGCTCCTCCTGGGTCAGTGGAATACTTTTGCACAGGTGGCCTCTAGAGTGCTCGTCCTTCAAATCAGGCGTGTTGGTCATTTGCTACACATGCAGGGCTAGGGTTGGCACTGATACAGAATAAGTACTAATCCTGCCCTCAGTTCTAATCCAGCGCCTAAGAACTGGGACCGCTGGCGTTCACTTTCTGGGAATAGTTTCTTTAGATATTTGTAGTTTCATTTGACCCCTATTTTTAGCTCAGGGTTCAGATCTGCTACTAACTCTGAGGACTGGGTGTCTCAGTCAGCTTGGGTTGCTATAACATAGCACCACAGACTGGGTGGCTTAAACAACAGGCATTTATTTCTTATAGTTCTCAAAGTCCAAGATCAATGTGCTAACTGATTTGGTTACTGGTAAGGGCTCAGTGGTGCGTGGCTTGCAGACAGCTGCCTACTTGCTATGTCCTCACATGGCAGAGACAAGAGAGGGGGAGAGAGGGGGAGAGAGAGACTCCGATTTATTCTTATAAGGGCACTAATTCTATCATGAGGGGGGCCAGTTATCTCACCCTTATAATCTCATCTAAACCTAATCTTCTCCCAAAGGACCTACCTCCAAAGACCATCCCTTCAGGGGTGAGGGCTTCCACATGAATTTGGGGGAATAAAAGCATTCAGTCCATAACATGGGACAAGTCACTTAACTTGTCCCTACTTCAGTTTCTTCACCTGTGAAATACAAATGTTGATAGGACCTACTCACAGGGTGGTTTTAGGGATTGAATAAGATAGTGTGTCAAAGTGTCTAGAATTTGATAAAGACTCTCTCATGAGTAGCTCTTTTCCTCCCCCAACCTGCACAATGTTTTTCAGCAGTACAACATGTCAGCTGTAGTACATAGAAGCATAAAAATTTAGAGCTGAAAAGAACCGTGGAAATGATCTTCTTTCCAGACAAAGAACCGAGGCTGGAAGTATGCACCAAATTAAAAGAAAAAGAAAAAAAGGTTTTACAGAGCTTTAGTGGCGAACAACATAGAGAACCCAAATGTTCTGAATCCATTTTTCGTTATTTCAACAATCTTCTTCAGCCTCAGGTACTAGGTGTTATTTTAATTGCAAAATCTGCCATTCCACACTTCCTTTGATAAGAACTTTGTACCTATAAAGTCAATTTAATGATAAGAAGATTTGTCTCTCTGATGAAAGTTGAATATGTGAGGATTTGGAGATGGGACGAGCAAATGGGTAGCATTTGCATCCAAAGCAGGCCAAATATATTCTTTTCTGGAGAAAAGTAACACCAGTTCTTATAGGCAGAGGTGACAACTTGAATAAAAGTGTTTTAAAGGCAAGATTTACCTTAAAAATAGAGCAGATCACATGCAATCAATAGGAAACTCAAGAACCTTGTTTGACCTTGTCAACATTCTAAAGGATGGGAAAGAATATGACATCAGGCACAGGTGGGGAGTGAGGGCCAGGAGAGTGGGGGATGCGGGAAAAAAAGGGGTAGAGATGCTGAAGTTGGCACTGTCCATTCGAGCTCTTTGCTAGGAAGGCGGAGGGCCCATCTTCCCTGACTTGCCGCATTCCCTCCTAGAGGCAGGTCATGAACGGACTGAAAGTCATATACTAATCAGCATTGTCCAAGTACAGTAGTTCTGAGGCTAGGCTCTCTAAGTGAACTTCTGTTTTCATTCCGTATTTCCACATTGTATTCATAATTAGGGGTGCTGGGATGGCCAGAAGGACATGTATGAATATCCCAAATACTGCCTGTCTCGGCGTACATGATGGATAGGCTGTCTTTCTCATTTATCCCTCAATTTCCCATGAGCTTAGAGTCCTCAAGAATGGCACTCCTTCATGTGTGTCAACAGCATGAAATATTGTCCCCTACAAAGGAGACAACTTGGCCTTGCCCAAGGGAGAAAGCCCTGAGGTAATGTAACTTTGAGGGGTCACGTGACCTTAAACCTGGCTGCCCTCCTGGTGATGCTTCTAACTCGACCACACCTTCTTTCAGTGTTCTTTAGATTTAATCAGGACAATTATTTATATACAGAGTAATTGAACTACATTTCCTCCAGCTACATCAAAGCTTAATTTCAACCTATTTTTCTTATCTTAGCTCCTGCTCTACCTTCTCCTCCCAAGTCCTGTTTTTCATTTCAAAGTCGGCTTATGAGTCTTCTTCTTGTTGAAACAATCTTGAGAATGTGAAATGTGATTTATCACCTGCTAGCCTTACTTGCATTTGATGTCACATTTCTTCCACTTGGAGCCAAGAGAAATGCTTCCCCCAACCCCACCCCTTCCTCTTTCCCTCCATCTCTCTCCTGGGATCTTAAAAGCTCACTTATTGATAAAAGCATCACGATGATATCTATACTTTCTTTAAAAATATATGTTGAGAGGGGCCTACGTTTTTCTCTGTCCTTTCCAAATGCTGAAGTTTTTAGTGAGTCCTTTCTTGTCAACACTGCACAGCTGTAATCAAATAGCACTTGAAATCTTTTCAAAGACTTGCAATATTAAAAGAGATTCCAGCCTGTTAGAATGGGTGATAATAGGTTTCTCCCACCCTCCTCATTCCTATAAATATCTTGTGAAAGAGAAGGGTGCTGGGGCCCAGCAGTGATGTGGGGGGTGTGGAAGTGTGGGCCTGTACGAAGAAGATGAGCCGGCATTTTATGGACAATACTGATTTACTGGCTACCCCGGAACAGTCCGCTGACTCTAAAGAGCCTGTTAAAACCAACCCAGCAGCCTCACTGCTGTCTCTTTGATATTTAGAATTGAGACGGCTGAGGTAAACCCAGTCCAATTAAGCATGTGGTACTTTAATCAAATAAAGATTAAGGGCAAGCAAAGACAAAAATAGTACCTTTACTGATTTCTAGGAGATAATTAAATCAGGCTTCCTGCACACAGAGAGAAAGGATATTACAAGTTTATAAAAGAGAAGACCTTAAATTCTGCAACATTAAGTTAATGCTCTGCATCCACAAAACAAAGAAATCCCCTCATTGCCGGGTGATATGGTGGAATCAGGATAGTTAGTAAGCATTAAAGGAGATCACAAAAAGTGAAATATTCTTGGCAATTTAAGCCTAATAAACTACACATATATTGAATAGTCAGATCAAAGGCTGTTTAAACGTGCTGCATAAAATGTGGAATTTCCCAACAGAGGTGACTTCTTTGCTATTAGAGTTCTCACTGAACAACCCTGTTGCCAGCTTTAATTGATATTAATAAAATTTCAAAGCAAACCAATAGATCTGGAGATATATATATATATTTCATACATACATCTGTGTCTATATCTATACTGTCTCTACGTAGTGTCTGACAAAGATGCTCTCTCAGCCCCTGTTGTCCCTGAGAGCTCATGGCAGCCTTCCAGCCTGAAAATTCAGCTTCCCTGGATCCTCTTTACGCATTGATCAGCAGGACGTGTCTACCCCATATGTACTAATTGCCTAGAATGGAAAAAATATATTTAACGTGTGCTTTTACTCAGCGTTTATTTCATAAGTAACCGCAATGCTTAGGATCTTTGGTGGCAGGCAACAGAAAGTGACTTTGGGCAATTTACGAAGAAGGGAATTTCCTAGAAATTTACTGCAAGCTCAGCAAATCAACTGAAAAGCTGCGAACAGGGCTTGGTAAGAGTCATTATTATGTAAGGCTGCTTTGGAGGGCTGGGAATGTCCCCAGACCAGGAACAGTCCTGTCGGGGCACCATAGCTGGGAAATGTGGGATTCCGGCAGCTTTTTCCAACTTAGCGTGTCTTACCTAAGGTGCAAATCCTGGAAGATGGCAGCCAATTCTCTGGGCTCCTGGCTCTTCTGGGAAAGTATGAAGAGAGCTGGTTTATTTGACGTTCTTAGTGGGAGACAGGCACCCGAATGTACTGTTCCACTAAGATAATATAATAGAAAATAAGTCAATTTCCAAAAGAAATTTTGGAAATTTGTGCCTTATAGAAAGGAGGAGTGGATTCTAAGCTGCCAAAAATATTAAACACACATGCACGCAACTATTTATTGCAATAGTGTGTATTTACATTTGATTTAAGTTGTATATATTTGCATTGTGTGTGCGTACATAGGTCTATTCCACTCAATAGTTTTCGCATTGATACTGCTTAATTAATACTTCACAATCAAAATTTTACAGATGTGATGTAGATTTGAAAGGCAATGAAACATTTCTTTAATGATTCACTTCTGGAAATAATTGCCCCTACTCCAAGTGATTTCTTCTTTAGGGTCTAGCAGAGAAGGAATGCGGGTAAAGCATTGAATCTAAACACATGTATGAGTTTGTGAGGTGCTTCAATAGTGACTTAGAGATGAACAGACTACCAATTTGATAATTGCTAAAGAGCTGGGTGGACATGCACAGAAGGGGAGAAAGGGGTGGAAATTGTAGCAGAACCACTGGGTTTATGACATATTTTGAAAAGGGACATTGAGTGAGGGGCCTGAGGTATGATACAAAGCTGGGAGTTCAAGAGAAAAGCAGAATGATATGAAATAATATAGCGTAAATCATTTTTAAGGCTAAAAATGATCAGACTTTATACTTGATGAGTCTATCTTTTGTCTTGATATTATTTATAGGAATTAGTTATTAGTTATCTGTATGGATAAACATCTTAAGTTCAATAGAGATACTAAATTTTTATTTAATTAAAAGTAGAGTGATCACATTACTTTAAGTTTATTTACAAATATAATTAAGAGGCCTAACTTTTTCCCCAGTGGTTACTATTAAAGTAAGTTATAGTAATTTGAAAACACTGTGACATCTGTAATCACAAAAACCAATTCGAAGTTATTACAGTTTGAATTCTTATTTTATGTTAGTGCTTTGATCTATAATAACTGATACACATATTCTGCAAACAAAATGCTTTCAGTTAAAGACTGGGCATTTTAAAGCTACTGGTGGAGCTAAATGTTACTTAATTGAGTGGACCCCAAAAATGTGCATTTCCCTATGTAATTTCCTTTTTTAAATTGATGTATAATTGACATATAACATTATATTAGTTTCAGGTGTACAACATAATTGATATTTGCATGTATTGTGAAACAATCATCACAATAAGTCTAGTTAATATTTGTCACCATACATAGTTACAAAAAAATTTTATTTCCCTTTAAATCCATCTAATCCAGTTGTGGTTTTTATGACTATTCTTCCATGATGGTGTTCAGTTGAGATTGGCCTGTTTTTTTTTCACCCGTAGCTCTCCAATGGTGAATACTAATTTATTATCTCCATGGCTGACTATATATATAAGCGTTGGCAAAAGTAGATTTGCGGTTTTGCATATGTGAAGCAGAGTTTATTCTTGTATTTTTATTTATTAGTTACTGAATTTTTTATTGGTATTACAACTATAAACCTCTGTATTCTCCCCTCTGTATAAGAATTGCAGGTAGTTTGCCCAGTAGATCATCTTTTGCTTTACTGAGAGGGTGCTGTAGAGCTTGTCAACCATTTAAAATCAAAACTGGAAGTAAATGGTAATGTATTTGGTCTCCAAGGGAAAGTCCAACTATCCCACATTACTATAATTTTCTTTTTAAAAAATTGTATTTATTTATTTTTAGAGAGAAGGGAAGGGAGGGAGAAGGAGAGGGAAAGAAACATTAATGTGTGCTTGCCTCTCACGTTTCCCCCACTGGAGACCTGGCCTGCAACCCAGGCATGTGCCCTGACTGGGAATCTAACTGGCGACCCGTTGGTTTGCAGGCTGGCACTCAATCCACTGAGCCACACTGACCAGGACATATTACTATAATTTTCTTAATGAAAGAATCTTTAGCTATGACATCAACATATTTTGTGCATAAGCAGCAATGAGTATGTAGAAATGTGAGAATCTTAAGCAAAATTTTAAGCAAAGATCCTTCATATGGGACCTGGAGAAGGTCTCATGGAAAAAATGATGGACAGAAGTAGGTCATGAGAAAGATTGTACTGGAGCAAGATAAGGTGGGATGCTATGCTGTATGGATAGATGGGCTGAGCATTTTTTTCTTCTGAGTTTTTTCCTATAATCCCACCCTCTCTGTGCTCTCTCCCACACATCCCAAATCCCTTAGAAACCTTTGTCTATGGGGGTGGTTGTTATAGCCAGGCGTAAAAGGCTTTTCTTCTATTATTCTTACAAAATCTTGCTAGAGTAGGCTAATATTATCACCATTTTACAGAAGAAGGAACATATGTCAGTAGCCCACAATTATAAAGAAAATGGCAAAGCAGAGATTAGAAAATTGTTCTGTGCTTAGTTACTTAAAAAAGATTCACCATATTCATGTGATTAATCCCAGAGTAAGTGGTGTGAAGAGTCAGAAATATCTGAAAAATTTTGGAAGGAAAATTGCATCTCCCACCAAGGATTTTTTCTTTTTCTTTTTAATAAAAAAAATTTTAATGGAAAACTCCCAGTGATCTCAGAAAATAAGAAAGAAAAAAATTGTGATCCCTCTCCTTCCACCCCCCACCCCTGAACATTTTTAAAAACAGGTTTTTATACCTCAACCCAGAGAGTGAAAAGCTGGGTACTGTCTTAAGACCCAGAGAAGGTCATATATACTTACTGGAAATATGTATCTGGAGTCAGGTTACTGCAAAAAGGAGCAGAAGGAGGTGTGGCCCCCAGCAGATAACAGGACAGCCAAACAGTGTTCAAGTACAATCAGCAACACATGACGGCTTCTTTCTCCCGCGGAAGTCACTGAGGCCAAGATTAGAGTTGGCTGCCAGAAAGTTGCTGGTCCCGTATCCTTCAGGACACGTGTTTTCCGTGTTCTTAGAATCCTTCTTCCCTTCTGTTTCTTTTGCCTGTGTCACTTGTTAAAATCTAAGGCAAGTAAAAGCAGAAGTTAATTTTGTAATAGTAGATTTCAGAGATGAAGGACTACAATAGACACCGGAGAAAACTACAATAAATACTTCATGTGGTATACTGAATCAATGATTGATATATTTCCTATTTTAATTCCACTTGGCACTTTTGTGAGCTTCGTCAGGTCTCAGGTATCCAAGTCCCGGTGACCTAATTTGTACAAAAAAGCTCATCTTCCTGGTCTTGACAGGATGTGTTGAAGAATAACTGAGTGCCCTACACATTTAGAGGCTGGACCTAAATTGAATAGTGCGGCCTAACCTGTTTATAACGCAGGCCGTTCAGACAAGGCCTGAGTTCCAGCTTTCGGAGTTACATGTGAGATTTGTCTACCTAAATAACAAGGTCGAGATGTGTAGAAAGAGAGCCTCAGCATTCAGAACTCAGATCTGTGGCTTTCCTGGCTGGGTACCTACTTCAGTCTCTCCCAGTTTGTGTGACTGCCACAAAATCACTCAAAAGTGGTATCTCATGCCCTCCGTAAGAGCATCACTTACCCACCTACGATTTCATAAAGCGAAAGTTTTAGTACTTAGAAAATAATCAGGTGTTAAAAGAAGTACAAAATGTACTGTCCTTTTCTGAAGGTTAACAGTCTTTTTTTATTTCTGTTTTCCCCTCCCTAGCATTACCATCTAACATGAGGCTGCTTCTTCAGATGAAGCAGATTGAAATCCCACACCAGCTTAATCAATTAGATGACATGGAAGAGACACACTGGCTACCTGACCTTAATCTACAGGGAAAGAATGACTGAATTGAGAAGACAGAACACAGAGAGACTCGAAGGCAGAGGAAATTAGCAAAGTATAGTTTAAATAGACACAAGGCTGTATAAATGTTGACTCGTGACAACAAGAACATCCTCAAGATAAATGTTTATTATGATGTATGCTGGTTCATTTGTTTGCTCATTTCTGAGTAACCAGATAATGAATATAAGCAATCTTTACCAAAAGAAATATGATGGAAAAGGAAGCAAGTAAGTGTTTGAAAACCTTTAGATTTTGTATCACTTAACAAAAAGTGACAAGGAGAAAGATATATGCAAAATATATGCGGGCTGGAAGATATTCTGTGAAGAAGACAGTAAGAGATAGGACTAAGAAGGGAACACCGTAGCTGTCTTCCTCTATTTGTCATGGAAAGAAAAATTAGACACGTTTTGGTGGGAGGGGTGTACAGACTTCTTGACTTAGTGGAAGCAATGGCTTTCCAATATTTGGAGCTTGACAACTCCCTAGCTCTCCATTGCTGAGGCAACGAAACCACAGAGGGATTCTTACATTCAACAAGATGACCTCAGTCACCCCATCCTATGCCCACCCTGGAGCTTTAAATTACCTTGGAGAGGTCTAAAGTGGTTTGGAAGATTCTTCCGGAGCACAAGTGAGTGAATTCTGGAGCTGCGTAGGCCTTGGCAGAAAGAGTCCCCCCTAGCAGCATGTGTGTACATTGTAGGCCTGGGAATGGTCGCTGGTCTGTGTCGATTATGCACAGCTGCTGTTAGCTAAGGGATTTATTGAATTAGTCATGCCTAGCGACAATGATACGAAGTGTTTCTCCCTAGATTATTAGTTGATATCTCTTATGTTTACTCTTTCAGTTTTATATTTATTTTTCTTATCCATTCAAGCACAGCTTGAATGTAATAGCGGGTGGTTGGGAATCTGCTTTCCAAAATAAGACAACTTTTTTTTTTCTAGAATCCATTTGGTTGTTTCTATTTGTGGAGTGCAATTATGAGACATCACAATTTTTCAGAGCTGTGGAAAACTAGCAGAAGGTTCAGAGGAAAGCCATGGAAACGATGAAGGACTAAGAAAATGAAACGCTGCCATGTTTCCTGGAGAAGCGAGGTAGGGGGCAATGACTGCACTTGCTTGCTTGTCGCTTTTCCTAGTGCACCTGCTCAAGTACATGTACGTTGCTGAGCCTACATCCAACCAACTGTAGTCTTCAAGTTTACGAAGGCTAAGGTAGAGGATATTTTCTATTGAGAAATGGGCATGAGCTTCAAGATGGTCATGTAGTAGATCCTCTATATTTAACAAGTATTCATTGGATTAAATTGAATTTGGTGTAGGGTTTAATATAAGCCACATGCTGATAGTGAAGGTCATTAAACTTTAAAATGTAGCACGTTTATTCGGGAGCATTTTTTGAATTGGATAGCTAATTATCTGTTTAGAATAGAGGTAGAGGAATGATTCTGAGTACTGCATAAGGATGAATACAGTTCTTGATTTCACTTGTGTGCTTGGCTTGTGTGTAAACAAGCCACTAAATCCATAGCTCAGGGGTAAAAAACATTTACATATGAGATGACTAGGTAAAAAGAGTCTTATTCAAAACCTTGATTTTCCTCTGATCACAAAGTTTATGACAGCCCTGGTTCAGCACTACCAAGTTTCCTGATAAAAGTGATCACATACATTTGTGAGAGTGACCAACATCTACTGCAAGCTTATTGTCGTCCCTGGGATCATTTTATTCAGGGGAAGAAGAGATAGAATAAAAAATTGACTTTTCTTAAAAATGTAATTGCATAGAGGGCATGTTGTTCCAGAACAAATAGTGCTAATGGGAATTAATAATTTTAAGCTGGAATATGATTATAATTATACTGTTGGAGAAACTTTCTGTTCTTTTTCTGGCTGATAAGTACTAGGGTAGATATTCGGCTCCCTCTCCAGCATCCATTATTTCCCTTCTCCTGCCAGGAAGTTTAAGGGACATTGACCTGAGTTATACCTCCACGTATACGGGGGTGGGAAAAAGTGGGTGTATAGTTGTTCATATGAAAAAGAATGCAATAATTAATAAATAATAATACAAGACTAAACTGTTTCATGCACTCACAACTATAAATCCACTTTTGCCTACCTCTGTATAATCACATGGTTCTAATTGGTTTAGGTCTTATTGGCCTATCCCAGTCTCCCTGACCACATGGGAAGAACATGTAACACAGTGAGCCCAATGAGAATGTGAATTTCAAAACAGACCTTCTTTTGCTCTGGATGGTGTGGTAAGTAGATGCAAAGGTTGACAATCCTGCAGCCGTTTTGCTACTAGGAGGGGAAACCCAGATCCTCTGAAGACGAAACTGACTGCCCCTCTTCCCTTTAGTTTCCTCATCTTTAGAATGGAGATGTAGTAGTACCTTCCTCAAGGTTTTTTTTTTGTGTGTGTGTGTGTGAAATTAAATTGTTCAACTTATGTAAGATATTTATAATAGTAAACACTCAATAAATGACACTTTTTATTAGTAGTTATAGTAATTTTCTCCTACTTTAACAAATAAGCATCATCATTTTTTTATCCCTGAAATCAATATAATAATTTTTGAACTATTTGGTTAATTAAATATTATTCCTTAAATTATTTTTTATCTCCTGTTGGCTCTACACTCCAGTGATCTCTGCAAAATCTTCACTAAGTTTTAGACTTTCCACAGAATTGATTTTGCTAGCATTACATTGTCCATGTTGCCATTTACATAATGAAACTTTAGGTACTGGTCTCTAAGAGCCACCTATGGGCTTCTTGTACCCCAGAAATACCTGATTCTTCCTCTTGAACCTACAGCTCTGCAGAGCAGGGAGAGTTGAGCGTCAGAAGGGAGAGTTGTGATGCTGTTTCCTAGCAGCGCCCACAGACTGGATTTTTTCAAATGATAACTAACCTGGGGCATCTGTCTAGCTCAGTTAAGAGTCTGAGCGAATAAAGATCCACATGTGCCCGTGTCTGGGAGGCCAAAGACCACACACACGGAGACTTCTGTGCTGGTCCTGCTGCCCTGGGAACATTTCTTCCTTTAATATCCGTGTTTATTTGTGTGTTATTTGAAAGAGTACCAGAGATAGAGAGTAATGGTTAGAGTCAGTTCTAGAAGGTATAACTGATGAATTATTTTTGAAAACAACTATTTTATTTTGGTATGGAATTTGTCAAGTTTTTGGTTAAATTTGACAGAACAAAGACATCTGATATAGATATTCTTGTAGTGTTTTGGGAGAGATGATAGGAACTGTGCAGAAATAGGCACATTTAAATAAAAAAGCATCTGAAACATACCGTACTTTGCCATGTATTATGCTCACCCACGTTCTGTGCACATTATACTCGGGATCGTTATGCCCATTATTATACCCATGGAACGTAATCATTATACCCATGCATAATGTGCACCCTTATTTTTCCCTCAAAAATATGGGCAAAAACTGAGCATTATACGTGGGCAGAGGAATGGGATGGCAGAGGGTGACACTTGAAGGGGAAGTTCCATATTTTTACTCTATGTTCATCTGTGTGGCTTGAATTGTATTTTATAGTGAATTTATGTATTACTTGTATAATTTTAAGAAACTAATTTTAAAATGTCAATAATTTTATCTAAGTTAAGGGTTATATTTTTATACCTAACTGTTCAGATCAGATTATTGTAATCATTTCAGGTGTTTATATTTGAGTTACCTGATAATTAAGGTGAATTCAGACTCTACTAAACTTAGTTTTTGGGTATAGAGCTAACTCCTTTTTCACATTTGAGACATTATGTAATTTAATGTTGCAGAAAGGCTACCTTGCCTATCGCTTTTATGAGCCCCGCTTCTCCTCCCCTCAGCCCCCATTTTCAGTACTGTGGATATTTGGGCTGTATTTACATCCACAATGAATGCTTTAGAGAATTGCCTTGAGATAAAGCAGCATGTTGGATCTCCTGGATATTTATGACTCTTGGCTTTTACCACTTCCCATTAAATGAGAATCATGTGCCTTGTGAATGGAATTTTGATTAACTTCACACTCATGGTGATTAGAACTTTCTGCCGTAGTTGGATCCAGCAGCTCGTGAAAAGTAGACATGCCAAGCAAGGTGGACCTTTGGGGTCATCCAGCCCAACCTCTTGGTTTGTTTGTGGGGAGACGTTGGCCCAGGGTGCTGGGAGGGATTTTCCACAGTCCGGCATTACTGTTAGGGGCTGGATGGAGACTAGAAGCCAGGTCTTCTGGCTCGTTCCGCTTCCTGGCACGTGATGTGCTGCTGAGGAGTCTCCCAGAAGCTGGCCTGCTCGCTTCACTTGCATCGTGGTTCCTGGAAACAAACCTGAGCAGTGTGGGACTGGGGAATCCGGATGACAGGGAATGAAGCTAGTGGAGGAGGATGTAGTGTAAATGAACAATAAAACTCAGGTCGAAACTGAGGAATATCTTACATCTGTGTAGCAGTTTGAAAAGATTCCTGTGGCTTATAAAAATAACAAGTGGTCAATGAAGTAAGTTTTTGAATACATAACAAATAAAATTAAAAATGTTAATTGCATGGTCAAGAAATGATCAAGATTAATATTTTGGAATTACACATGTACATAGGCATATATAAATTCAGTTCAGATCATATTGCCCACATAATTGTTTATTCTCTTTTTCCACTTAATGTTATGTGATGAGCACTTTCCTATGTCATTGAATGTTTTGCAAAAATATGATCTTTAAAGGATTAAACAATATTCTTACGGTGTTCTTTTTGATTTTTATTGATTTAAGTGACAAACCATTAGAAGTGGATGCTGTAGAATAAATACAGATTTAAAGGAAAGGGGGTGCTAAGGTTTGGTGCTATGATCTGAGGTGTCAGCATGGAATGAACAGTGACAACGGCAATTGAAAGCTGTCAGTCTTCTGCAAGCAGCCACACGAGGTTATTTACAGGCAGGTGACAGAAAGTCAATTCAAAGACACACGTTTAAGGCAATGCGATAGTTTCTTTTTTGTCCTCTCCATCAGCATAAACTTATACTACAAAGCATTATTTAGGCCACAGAGTGGTTACTCTAGGCTGCCCAGAGGTAAAGACCTCGTCTTCTGGGTGGACGTGCTTCAAGCGCGTAACCGACTCCAGGATTCGGCATCGATCGTCAAGCCTCCTTTGTCTCCCAACAACACATGACCTTGAGACCATGCCACTGCTTATTACCTTTCCACCAGAAGCAGGGCAGTTCAAAGACAAAGAAGTAAAATTTGAAACAGCCCACTTTGTTCCATGTTAATCAATTTTGCTAAAAGGCGTGATGAAGATTGAGGTAAAGTATTTGAAGTGCTTGCCTTCATTTACTTCATGTGTTACGTGTTGCCGTAGGAAATTCGGGGCTTGCAGAGTAGCAAGCACCAACGTAACCTCAAAGGGGACCATCATATCCAGCGTCAAGGCTGATTCGTCATTTGGGGCTGCAAAGCGGCTTAGACGATTGGAGAGGCCCCACTTCTGACAGGCGCTGCCTGGGAGAATGGGGCTGGGCCACAGGTGAAACCAGCCTCTCTCTACAGCTCTGGGCACAATAATGCCTTTCCTTTCTTCTTTCCCCATTCCCACAGCTCTCTAGTATATTGATCATTAAAGAAGCTAATTATACCTCTGTTCTAATGACTTAAGCAGAATTCAGGTATGGAGCAAAGCACTCAGGATGAAAAGTGAGTTTATGTAATGATTCCAGAAAATACTCCTAAATCTGATGAATATGAGGTAGAGAGAAATAAAGATGCTGGGGTATTTTGCTGCCTTTGCATTTTTACTGTGGGTTGGGCTGATGGTGAGTCTGTGGCCAGCGGGCTTTGCTTTCCTCCTGTGCAGAAATGCCAAATGTGTAGCTCTTGGTGGGGAATGAGCTAGGAATGTGATTTCTTCCTTTCTCCAGCTATTTTCTGTCCGTCTGCACAAAATGTTAATAAACATCTCACACGTGTCAGCAATGAGATGTATCCTTATTTTACTATTTTGGGCAGATTCTGACTTCACAAAGTCTAAGTCTTCATGGAACATTGACAAGGTACTTCCAGCAGACCCCGCCCCCCTCTAAATCTGTACCCCAAATGCTCCTGTCTTTGCGCTGAGCCTATGTGTGTGTCTCCGATTTGAGCTAAGTTCCCTGTGAATCGCTGTGGCACCTCTGCATCCCACCGCGCCCCCTGAGTCCCAGTCTCTGGGAAAGTCTAGCTTCAGCAAAGTGAGTCCTGAACTTCAATCTTAGATCAGTTCCAACATTTATTATCAGATGTAAATTAATAGCATTAAAGCCAGGTTGTATTTATTTATTTATTTAGTTAATGAGTTGGGGGTGGGATAGGGCATGAATAGGAAGTTGAGTTGCTGGTGGGCTGCGGGTTAAATGCTAACTCAGGGTGCCTTGGTTCTGGAGTTTACTTCAGGTTCCGGGTCTCCTTTCTGTTCCATCTTCTTCTCCTGTTCTCCTCATTTACCTTCTCAGGGACCTGAGAGACTCCGGTGTTTGATATTAAAGTTGCTATCCAAATGTCTATGACTCCAAAATATGCCAGCTAAAAGGCCCTTTGATCACTAATTTACCGAGGAAAATTTGTGTTTCCTCTTTGTTCTTCTTAGTTTCTGTCACATAGGAAAGAAAGAGAAAGACGCCACAACTGATTCATTTGAGAATTTGCTTGGTCTTCTGTAGCCCTGATCTCAGAAGGACTTAAGGTTGCGAGCTTGGAATAATTCTAAGTACTAAGAAAGACGAGTGTAAAGCTTCTTAATTTTTCTGAAAGAGCTTCCATACTTAGAGAAAAATAAATTAGCATTTGTGGTTGGAATAGCAAAGGCCAAAAAAGTTTTACTGGATATTATGAAAGTGTAAAGAATAGGGACTGGGTTGACATTCACAGGCCCAATCCAGGACTACCAATCGGGAGGTATGAGAAGTAGAATGTACTTCTCACAGAAGAACAAGGGTGTGAAATGTAAGTGGATTAAAAAAAGGCTTAGATAAATAACAGTAATGGGTTATAAAGAAAGTTCTGGGTGCCTGGAGTGTGCATTTCCATCTTTGTTTTTAATGTTCTAAATATTATTTTTTAAATATATTTTATTGATTATGCTATTACAGCTCTCCCATTGTTTCTCTCCTTTATGCCCCTCCACCCTGCACACCCCCTCCCACCAGCATTCCCCCACTTTGTTCATGTCCATGGGTCGTACATTTAAGTTCTTTGGGTTCTCCCTTTCCTGCACTATTCTTAAACTCCCCCTGTTTATTTTATACTTACCACTTATGCTTCTTATTCCCTGTATCTTTAACCCCATTCTCCACCCACCCCCTCCCTGCTGATAACCCTCCATGTGATCTCCATTTCTAGGATTCTGTTCCTGTTCTAGAGTTTGCTTAGTTTGTTTTTGTTTTTGTTTTTTTTAGGTTCAGTTGTTGATAGTTGTCAGTTTGTCGTCATTTTACTGTTCATATTTTTGATCATCTTCTTTTTCTTAGATTAGTCCCCTTAATATTTCATTTAATGAGGTCTTGGTGATGATGAACTCCTTTAACTTTACTTTGTCTCGGAAGCACTTTAACTGCCCTTCCATTCTAAATGATAGCTTTGTCGGGTAGAGTATTCTTGGATGCAGGTCCTTGTCTTTCATGACTTTGAATACTTCTTTCAAGCCTCTTCTTGTCTGTAAGATTTCTTTTGAGAAATCAGCTGATAGACTTATGGGAACTCCTTTGTAGGTAACTGTCTCCTTTCCTCTTGCTTCTTTTAAGGTTCTCTCCTTATCTTTAATCTTGGGTAATGTAATTATGTTGTGCCTTGGTGTGTGCTTCCTTGGGTCCAACTTCTTTGGGACTCTCTGAGCTTCCTGGACTTGCTGGAAGTCTATTTCCTTCACCAGACTGGGGAAATTCCCCTTCATTATTTTTTCAAATAAGTTTTCAATGTCTTGTTCTTCCTCTTCTCCTTCTGGCAGCCCTATGATTCGAATGTTGGAATGTTTAAAGTTGTCCCAGAGGTTCCTAAGCCTCTCCTCATTTTTTTGAATTCTTGGTTCTTCATTCTGTTCTGGTGGAATGTTTATTTCTTCTTTCTGCTCCAAGTTGTTGATTTAAGTCCCAGTTTCCTTCCCTTTACTGTTGGTTCCCCGTGTATTTTTCTTTATTTCACTTTGCACAGCCTTCCCTTTTTCCTCCATATTGCGAACATACTCCACCAATTCTGTAAGCATCTGGATTACCAGTGTTTTGAACTCTGCATCTTCATTGCTTAGTTCTATTTTTGGAGCTTTGATCTGTTCTTTCCTTTGGGCTATATATATATTTTTTTGTCTTTGTGTACCCATTACAGTTGAGGGGTGGAGTCTTAAGTATTCGGCAGGACGGAGCAACTCAGGGCAGTGCCTCGTAGCGCTGTATGTCGGGGAGGGGTCAGAGAGGGAACAATGCCTCTTGCTTGGCTCTGGCCGGCTTTCATTCACTTCCCCTGCTACCCACAAGCAAATTGGGCCCTTCTGGTGCTGATTCCCAGGTGGGTGGGTTTGTGTACATTCTAGGAGCCTGTGGGTCTCTCAAACGAACTCTCCCGTGATACTGGCCATTACTGCCGCTGCTGCAACCCCCACAGGTTTTTACCAGTAGAGGTTTTAAGTCTTTCTTTTCCTGTACCAAAAGCCTGGGTTACACGTCTAACTCACTCCCCAGCTGTTCCTCCTGTTTTTTCTGTCTGCAAATGTGGGACCGCCCGGTCTGCCAGATGCTGCCTTGCCCGCCAGGGTCCACCGGCCACTGCCAGCTGCCACCAGCCGCCGCCTTGCTGCATCCTCTCTGCTGGGGCTGTCCGTCTCCACCCTTCCTACCAGTCTGAATGAATGTTTCTTTGTTAACTCCTTGACTGTTGAACTTCCATAGAGTTCAATTATCTGGCAGTTCTGGTAATTTTTTGTTTTAAAATTTGTTGTTCTTCTTTTGGTTGTGCAAGGAGACAAAGTGTATCTACTAATGCCTCCATCTTGGCTGGAAGTCCTAAATATTCTTTTTAACTACTTTAAAAAATAAATTCTTTTAATAATTTGGAAAACATAAAAAAGGAGAAAATTAAAATGAACTATAATCACTTTTGACAGACTTTTTAACATTTTGATGTTTGCTTTTATTTTTTCTACACTACTTTAAAATTGTCCTATATAGATGTGACTGTTTGCAATTTTGTGTTCTGTTTTTATATTTTTATTTAAGCTCAAAGTGTTTACTAAGTCATCAGGAAGTCTTTGTTTTAAATATGTTAAGATACCACTGACTTTAGGACACATCACTATTTTATATACTGTTATGAAAGAACAAAAATATTTCCAATTAAGCTGTGAGAGAAAGCCTTAATGACCACCTCACATGTCACATTTGGTGGTCACACCAGTCTTTCAATACTTTGACATTTCTGTCATCTCCCCAGGGATTTGGCATTTCTTTTGCCTTTAGTTGGATTACTTGGCCTCTAGGAGGTGTTTCTTTTGTGTACTTCCCAGAGAACAAAATGTAACATAACTTCATCTGCTTAAGTTCCATACAGCACTTATGTGATTGTTTGCTTTGAAACCATAGCAATCATTCTTCCTACAATGAGTATTTGCTGCTGTCAATAGAGCATTTACCTGCCGCTGCTCTGCTTACATATCTTTCTGTATTCATAGTGACTTCTCAACTCAATGCCAAATCACAGGGTTAA
The DNA here is from genome assembly GCA_004026545.1 of Mormoops blainvillei. Classification (NCBI taxonomy): domain Eukaryota; kingdom Metazoa; phylum Chordata; class Mammalia; order Chiroptera; family Mormoopidae; genus Mormoops; species Mormoops blainvillei. The sequence continues at coordinate 73,052 of PVJD01003728.1, read as the reverse complement.
CTTTTGAAGACATTTTAAATAGCAGTGAAACCAACATGTGCAGTACCAACAAGGTACGTTAGTTAATTCAATTGAGATAATGATAAGACCAAGTTCATGTGTGCCTGGCAATGACAGCTACTTTGTATCTACTGTGTGGCTGAGGGGATAATCAGATGCCAGCTATTATAGGATACATTCCAATCTCAGAGATGTTAAAATGTGGAAAATGGCAAATCTTAGCATCAATAGATGCATTTGAATTTAATTAACCATTTCGTTATTCTGGATCTTTTATTTATAAAAAAATAAATAATTGTAAAAAACCCAACTTTTTATCTTATAATACAAATGATTCTTGCCTTTGTGACTTTACTTGGGATAGATTCTGAGAAGTGAAATTATTCAGTCAAAGAATATAAACATTTTTAATGTTTTTGATGTTTATTTCCAAATAGCTTTACAGAAAGGTAGTTGCAATTATGTAGTCTTAGGAACAATGCTATTTCAACCTCCTAAATCTGATTTTATGGAGGAAAAATTTAGTAGGCAGTGTGCAGGATGGCACCAAAGAGCCAAAGTGATGGCATGTGGCTTTGAGGTTATGTTATACAAGATTGCAGCCCTCACCTTGCTAAATATGAACCACATGTTCAGCCACCATGTTGAGGAGACACTCAACAGACTGTTTAGAGGCCTACATAGGGAGGAATACACATTTACTGAGCCTTACAATGAGAACCAACGTGTGAGTAAGCCATCTTGACAGAGAATCCTTTTGTTCCATTCAAGTTTTCAGATGACTGTAATATCTTACAAAAAAAAATACTGCAAAACCGTTTCTGGATTCTATGAAGAAGGCAGAAAACCTATATTAAATCTGGGTTGGTATCATGTAATATTATGTTCTTCTATCACCATGCATTATCTTATATATTAAATAGAGCTTTCAAAAATAATACATATTCCTGCCCTGGATAGCATGATTCACTTGGTTGGAGCCTTCACCCTGTGGACCGAAGTGTTGCGGGTTCAATTCCCGGTCAGGGCACATACACAGATTGCAGGTTTGATCTCCTATCAGGGTGCATATGAGAAAACAACCAATCAATGTTTCTCTGTCACATTAACGTCTCTCTTTTTCTCAACGCAATGAAAAAATGTCCTTGGGTGAGGATTTAAAATAATAGTAACAACAATAATAATAACAATAATATACACTTTCCTTTTGCTATGGAATGTTTCCATTTTCCTTGAGCTGATATGTCTGATCTGTGTGACTTAGGGTGTTTGCCTTGCAGTTACTTAATGAGAGTGGGATCCAAATGTATGTCAGATTGAATATTGTTAGAAATTGAAAATTCAAGAGAAAACAGGAGGGTCAAATATCTGTACATTATGGATGGAGATCACAGCAGCAATTTGATTCAGTTCAAGAAATACTTATTGAGTGTTAACTCAGCATGTGCTATGTAATATGAGTGAAGTGGTCACTAAAACTGATGGTCCTCCTGCCCTGGTGGAACTTATAATCAAGGGGCGACATAATCCATTCCAAATTTCTTGAAATGTACCCTCATCTTCTATTATAAAAGGTAGGCATTTAAAGTGTTCGAAGTGTGGTGAAATTACAAGAGCACTGTAAAATGTTTCATTGGGAGAGGGAGTTTTTTTCTTTCTCATATAATTTCTTAGAATTTATTGACTCAGTTTTTCGCTTGTACTTTTTTTTTTTTTTTTTTAAGCTCTATGGTGTGTTTGGCCCTGCTGGTTGGAAACTCCTTATTAGCTCCATGATATCCAGCTGAACAACATGTCATCTGTCTTCTTTAGGTAATCGCAGGACCCCAAAGTTCTGTGTCTCCTCCCAGGAAGGGAAACGCTATTAGTGTCTTCCTCCTCTTTGGTAACTTCTATCTGGATGTCATCCTGGCCACCCTCAGAGGTGGCGTGATGTAGAGGACAGCTATGGGAATTCAGAAATTTGGAATTATAGGAACTAGGTTTGAATCAGGTTCTTCTACTTCCTAGCTGTGTGTGATCTTAGGAAAATGGCTTAACTTTTCTTGGTCATCATCTTTTGCATTGTTTTCACAGCATACTTATGTAGAGGTAGATAATGCAAAGCCCATTTTACACATGAGAAAATAGAAGTTTAGTAAGGGTAGGTAATTTTCCCAAGAGCCAGGATTCAAATACATGAAGCCTGACTTTAGCTTCAATACTGAAGGACTCCTTTACTCAGTTATCAAGAGCCGAACATTGTATTTGGTGCAGAGAAAACCTGCAATAAAATATAGGTATTATTATGGATGCTATGACTCAGAACCAAAATAATGAAAGTATTTACAAAGGTGGGAACAATATCTCTATAGTGAACCTGTGCTAGGGTTATTTTGAGGTAGAGAATCATTCCCCTTCTACCCCTGACCCCAACCACATGGAAGGCTAACCTTGATTAGAGTGGAAAATGTCATTTGTAATTGAAAGATCTAATTTTTATAATTCTATTTCTGCTGTAATGAAGAATTACACTTTTGACATTTTGAGGTAATGTTCTAGATAGCCCTGGATTGACGCACATGGTACTAGGGGCCTTAACCCAAGAGCAGAAATGTAAAAATGAGTCCTTAATCAGTGAATTATGGGTCCTGTTAAAGGTTAAACTTAAGTAAAAGATTCACAATTAGTGCTGTTTTGAGGTGTTTAAAACTATTTGTATTACACATGCATAAAAACAGGGTAAAATATGTATGTAGATTTTCATATATGACAACATTAGAAAAATTCTTGACTAATGATGCACTTTTCTGTCTTGGATCAGCATGGAGAAATGCAGGTTAATTTCCTTATCATTTCCTCCCCTGTCTTGTTAACATTTCAAGGGTTAATCTTCTGTTAACACATCTTCTCAGAATGCTCTTATTTTTCACTAACAAGTTTAATTTTTTTAATCCACCATAGAAAGATATTGTCTGCATTTTTTTTTTTTTGGTTGCGTTTAGGTAGGGGATTGATATTGTTCAAATGTCATCTTTAAGAATGTCTATGCCTTTCCCATTCGATTCCACCCTACCCTTCGCCTCCAACCCCCCACCAAGTTGTCTGTTGCATCTGAAATAGTTTCCAAGTTCCTGGAGAGGATTTGAAAAATCATTTTATAGCAAAAATTGGAAGAAAAATTACTGCAATGATTTTTTTGAACAGAGAATCAAACCTCTATATAATTTTGACCCAAATCATCTTGTTTGGGAAGACAAATGGGGCGATAACTCACCTATGAACATATCCACCCTAAAAAGTCCCCATGGAGGGTAAAGAAATTGTTTCATTACCACTGAAATGTGTGTTCTGTTGACTTTCCACAGAACTATGAAAATTTAATTCAATTCAAGTAATATCTGTTAATGGGCCCATTTAAAAATTGATTTTTTTAAACCTACAACAATGAAAGATAAATGTGTTCAGGGCTGCTGGCAATATTTATCTCTGGCTTTGCAGATTTGTACCAGCATCTTGACATGATGCCAAAGCATGAGTGAACAATGAAAAATAAAAAATGTAAACCAAAATATTTCTGTTTTTGAAGGAATAAGAAAACTCATCGCTTCACACTTACATAAACACTTACAAACATGCACATTTTGTTTCTAGATTACATGTCAGCTCTTCTGAAATGAGAAAAGTCAGACTTAAGGCCTGGGGCCTAATTGGAATAATTTATTGTTCATGATTCAGTTTTATTTTTTTCCCCCCTCAGAGTTCATTACTCTTCAAGTTTAACTAACAATAATAAAACAGATTTTTTCCTTTAATTTTTACACCACTATAAATGAGAATGTACTGTGGATTTTGTCAAAAAGAGAGAAGTGAATTTAGAAATTTGCTTAAGACATCTTGCTCATCTGGAATGCGGCTAGGTTCAGGGCACCACCACCCTTCAGATATTTTTTTCCTAAATGAATTTAGACAAGTGAACAAATGGAAATATTTTATTTGGGGTGAGGGGCGGGACTTGGGAAGAAACTCTAAAGTTGTGACTCTCAGTGTGTATTTGTTGAAAACGGTAAGAGCCAAGAAAGGGAGAGTCAACCGATGTAATTAAATCACTCTGCTTTGTTCCATAAAAGTGACTGAAGATTGCCAGGGCGCATTTTCATCTCTACTGGATGCTGTTCGCGATCAGACCATTCACGTGGCACGGAAGTTAACCTGCCTCATGGAAAAAAGGTAATAAAGATTTCTGTTTCGGTTGCTGAATCACAGTCCTTTCAAAGTCTCCTTCCAGTGCATTTATCTCTACTGGAGAACTCTATCAGAAATCCCCTATAATCTGTGTGGGTAGACAGGCGTTAAAGTACCATGGAGTTATTAATGACAAGGGAAATGGAAGATTAGCTTCTTTCTTCAAAACCGAAAGGCGTCTCAGAACAAATCCTTTGATTTTACCCAAGTATGAGGGTCTGGAGAATGTCTTATTTAAATATACAGGTATTTTTATGGGGCTCTTAAATCTTTGTCTTATACTGTATTTTCCTCCCATATGTTTATTGTCAGCTAACAGCTTAGACCTCCTGAACTGTGTAGAAATGTTTTGTAAGGCTGCAGTCCTTTCTCTCTGACAACTCCTTTTGTTTAACTCAAACTTCTTCTCAAAAAGAATATAATTTATTATGTTTCTCACCCACAAAACATGGCCAGTAAGGGTGCATTTTACATGGCACAAAAGGGGGTTTAGTTAGATACAGGTTCTTTTATTGTGATTAAAATGAATGTGACACACACATACACACTAAGATAAACTAATATGGGTGTGACACAAACATTCCTGTGCTTTGGGAAGATCACTCTGGCCACAGTGAGGAAAGTGAGCTAAGACCAGAGCCAGGGAGACCAGATTGAGAGCATTACAACTGTCCCTGGAGGAAACAGTAATGACCTAAGTTAAGGTCGTAGGAGGGGGATGGAGAAGACAGAACAGAATTCAAGGATGTTTTAGGAAAGATTTTTTGGAAGGGTATATTGAAGGGGTAAGGAGATTTATCACGACTGAAGAGTGTCTTTCTTAGATAGATAGTAAATAAATTACTTGGGACAGGGAAAGCAGAGGAAACATGTAGCTGGAGCGTTTTGACATTGATGTACCTTTCGCATATGCATGTGTTTCAGTCAGTAGCTGAGTTGGGAAGAGAAGTCTGCACTGAAGAGTTAGAACTGGTCCTCTCCTCTGTGTGACAGTTGAGAGGGTCTGCGGTTTGAGAAGAGAAGGGAGGGGAGGTAGGAAAATGAGAAACCCACACGTGAGAGGGTGGGTAGAGGAAGAGGAGGCCATGAAGGCGTGTCTGAGAAGGGAGTTAAGGATGCTTGAGACTCCATACCCAGTCTCACTGAGGAATGATTGAGCTAATGGGCCGTGGTTGACTCTAGAGAGAGCAGATCCTTTCGAGGATAAAATATTGTGTCTTTTAGTTTTTTTAAAATATGGGCTAGATTTAGTCTGTGCTGCTCCTGGGAGTACTGAGGAACTTGCGGAAGTCAATTCTGCTTTTGTTTATGGAACTTCTTTCAAAGAATAAAGAATGCACAAATAAGATATAACGACCACAATGCATTTTTAGCTGCCTCCCCCTTCCAGATAGCCTTGCTGAACGTCAGCTAAGAACTACGTACTGCTTAGAGAGGGCTGGGTGGGAACAGTAGATGATTTCTAAGATTCTCTGAAATATTAGAGTCCATAAACAGTATGACTTTTTATGAAAGTGTTTTGCAAAATTTTAGCTCAGCTTCCAGGGAACAGTCCAGTCCCATGCTATAGTTACAGAGCACACATGCACAGTAAAGCGTATTTCCCCCTGATGTTCTCCCCAGATGGGAACGCTTAAGCCTTCCTTTCCCCATGTTGTAATGTTCAGGCTTAGAAATTACATGAATTAACCATCCAAGAAAAGATCAGGCAATTTTTCTTGCATTGTTATCCTGTTCATATTTGAAAGTAAGGAGGTATGTTTATAGTTGTATGTAGTTTGATAGTCAAATGATCAGTATTGTTCTTCCAGCAAAGCTATAATCCTTTCTAACAAATTTGTTATTGTGATAAATCCACATCAGAACCTGAAAATAGAAAGGCTTACTCTTTTTATGGTACCATAATGCCACCTCTGCTGTGAGGGAGAAGAATGTGACAGAAACATCCACTGTTCACAGGGAATCCTTGAGAACACTTTCAGTGGAAGTAACTAAGTGTATTGGTCACATTTGACCCTAGCTCAGCCAGCCAGGTGTGGCAGGGTTAGGAATAATATGACTTATTTTATGGAAGTACATCTCTGATGGGTCATGTAGATTGAAGTTACTGTGTCGGGATTAGAAGTAGAGAAGGTTTGACCAGAAGTTGGGTGGTTTGTATAATTTCTCTTTCTCAGTTACACAGAGTTTATTATACCACATTAAAATTTGCATCATTCAAATGCAAATGAATTTTCAAAAGCCCTGTGTGGGCCTCATGTAATTTATTTTGGGCAAGAGCTGCTCAGTGTTTTACATATTTGAAAGAATTCAGTGATGCAGCTCATTCCAGGAAAAAAAAAAAGTGAATTTGAAAGTGCGCTTCCTATTAGGAGGAATGTTGTAATCATTACAAATTCACATCTGGTTTTATTTTGCTGACTGTCTCTCCCCTTGGCTTCCCTAAAGTTTATGTGACCTATGAGATATAAGGTACTTTACCTGACTTGCCCTTGTTTCTGAGTCTGAATATTCCCAGACTTATGACCCTGATTCAATATTGACTATAGAAGACAGGAACACCCAGGAAAATCTGCAAAGTGTAACAAGCTACCGATGTTATCATGGAAATGTGGAAATTCATTCAAAAGTAACACTTAATTTTTTGCCCTTATGAACCAATCAGTCTTGCAGCCGAACGGACTGCTCATAACACAGGACACTTCATAAGTCACTGAATTTCCCTTGGCAGTTTATTTTAACATCTTTGGTCCAGAAGGTAAGAAAATATTCCCCCAGCCTTTAACATTCTCCAGCTGTTCATTGGTAAAGAACTCGACATAAGGCTTCTAGGGAGAAAATTGTACTTGGTTTAAATTCTACAACAGACCCTAGAAAAGACCTGCCTCTGTTTAGCCTCTGCTCTCAGTAAAGATGTCTTCTTTCATCAGCCCACGACACTTATACTGCTTCACTGCGTTTCAGTGGGGCTTCTGTGGCCATCGTTCAGGCTACTCAGTGAGTAGCAACTCATCTGTGTGAGCTTCTCTCCCCATCTTTTTCTGACCTGGTTCTTCCAGATGGGGAACATGGCATAGTTCTGAACAGGTCCTGTAGAACATCGACCAGGCACCATGCTTCATAATAGAAAGGGTACATGGGACAAATCAACCTGGGGAATGAATTTAGAGCTTATAACGAGAGATAGCATATTAAAGGGCCCAAGAAATTCTGCAGTAATGAATTCCTATTTATCTCTCTTTGATGCAGTAGTAGAGTGTGGTAGGTAAGGCACCAGCTTTGACCACATGTAGACTTGGACTCAAATCTCAGGCTCACTATTAGCTATAACAGTTGGACAAGCTACTTCCCTGTACAATGGGAATCCCTCATAAGTCATGTGTGTGATGGGAAGTATGAATTCTACCCCATAGACTTATTGTGGATATCAGATAATAAAATTCAAGTAAAGCATTTGGCAGGATCATAGTCAGCACTCCTTGTTAGTGTAATATTCTTTTCTTATTTGACTGCATGACTGGGGCAACATACAAGAAACTACTCTTCTAAGGAAACATGATGGGAAATGCTGGGTCTGCTATATTGATACCAATATCAACACTTTTAAAGAACTGAGCCAATACCAATTATATCATGTGCATTCTCTATTTAGTTAGCTGGTATTTCTCTCCCAGCTTTGTTTCATAGAGGAAATGTACAGAACTTTTGGTAAGTAAGTAATGTGAAATTGACTTTGAAAAATAATATACAAAGATTGTTATAAACAAGGCCTATTTTCTGTCTTGCATATCAAAACTAAGTTCTAAGATGTAAAATGTCTAGAACGAAGCTCCAAGAGGGTGAGTGAGAAAGAAGGAAAATGTGTTTTCTCATGTGAAGAAGTTAATGAAGAATTTGAAGATCTGTGGGAGGTGGACTGGAGCCAAGTTGTCTTTCAGAGCAGAGATGAGGTGACAAGGAGGGTTATTAATAAGGCTCTAGCAGGTAATTAGTTTTCAAGCCCAAGCGGAATGTAGCAAAGGTTTGTGTTCCAATAACTGCTCTTCTTGGCTCTCCGTTCTCCCTCTGAGGTACCTGCTGTCCTCTTCTTACCTGCTTACCCTAGGCACCTTGCTCAGAGAAAACCTTGTGGAAACCTGCTCTTAGCTAAACGTTTGAAAGGGTCTGATCATCAAATCATGTGAAAATATAACCCAGGTTTCTCAGCCTCTGCACTAACGACACCTTGGCCTGGGTTCTTTACTGTGGCGGCCGCCCTGTGCGTGGTGGGGTGTTTAACCAAATCTTCGGCCCCCACCCATTGGATGCCGATAGCACTCTGCACCCTATTTTGTGACAGCAAACAACATCCCCAGATGTTGCCAAATGATCTCCGGAGGGTCAAATTCCTCCCTCTCTGCGGCAAAAACCACTAAGGATAAATATTTTATAACAGTTAACTCCATACCACTCTGTGAATTAGTGTCCTTTTCTCTTAGCATAGGTAATTTCTTAATTGCCCAAGATTGAACTTTGAACAGAAAATAAGACCCCTCAGGGAGAACGGCTTCCTACAATCACATTGAGGAGGTGGAAGACCCCTTTATGCGCCCAGCCCTGTTAGTGCGCGCAAACCCTCCCCTCCAGAGGACGGATGCGTTGAGGCCAGTCTGAGTCTTTGTCTCCGTATGTATTAAATGTTGAAGCCTATTTCCCACCCTTCACTCCAAATATTTTTAATGGTTGATCATTAAACAATGAAAAGGGTTTCCAGTAGCCTGACTTATTCATTAATAAAGGAGAATAGATCGACTGCTAGTGTTTTGTCCTTTGGTAACTGAATTAGGCTTATTGTTCAACAAATCTGATGGCAGAACAGCACTTCCAACAAAGGCAAAAAATAAATTCCAAATTGATGATATTTCAGAGTGTCTTGAAATACACATTTGGCATTGGATCTGAAAGAGCTAGGGCTGAAATCCAAAGACTGCTGTTTTTCCTTGAATTTGCTTTTGGCTTTTTGCTTTCCATCTTTTTGCATGCATGTTCCCCCCTTCCTTCCTTGTAGCAGTTCTTCTTTGTGAACTTTTGTTTAACAAAGAGGAATGAGCCCTGTGCAATGAAAACATTGGCTGTAAATCATTTCAGCTATAAAATGTAGTTTTTTGGAGTCCAGCAATTAGCTCTGTGGTTCTAAAAATGAGAAGTACTGCCAATATCTGAATGTGTTGTTTAATTGGTCCACAGGGAGAGACCTGTTTTTTTTTTTTTGTGACTTTTTATTGTTCTATTTTCTTTCGATCCTGCAGTATTCCCTTGCTAATTATTTACCACAATTAACTGCTTATTTTGTGAGGTAAAATACCATTGGTACTACAGAAGTCATAGCTCTGACACTGGGGGAGCATTTCCAAAACTTGAATGCTTGGCAGGCAAAAACGTCTGCTTTGTAGATTCAGTGCAAAGTGAGTGGGAATATTCCTTTATGGCCACAGTGTCGCTTGGGACAATGGTTACAATGTTATCTGTGAAACCCAGGTTGGTAGCTATGCAAAATTCTTGCATTGGTCACAGAGCAAATAATGAACTAATTTATTTTAGATATTTAAACTGTGCTCAGAATTCTTGTTGCTTCATGAAATTCATGGTTTAAGAATAAGGATGTATGCTATATAAATGTGCAGATTTGAAGTAAAAATAGGCAAAGCGCTGAGCAGCCCAGTATGTGTTTTCATAATTTATTCTCCAAAAGTCAGATATGTAGAAGATAGTCTATATTCTGATGTCTGAGAATATGAATTCCCTGCAATGAGATAAGAAGAAGGTTTAGTCCTCTTTCCATTTTGTCAGCCTGAGAGAATGCGTTCAGTTACATATCATCTTGCACTTGTCTCTTTTAATTAGTAAATGTTAATCTTGAGACCAGAAAATGTGGTTCCAGGGATGTTAGGAGCCTCCGTATCAGAAACAAGGATTCTGGGGAGGGTCACAGTAGAGGTGAGTTGAGCCAGTGGTTGAATATCAACTTTCTCTCCTTGACACGGTAGAGAGCTATAGTGGTCTAATGTTTCTTTGTCTTTAGGGCGTTAGGGCCTGACTATCCCAGCATCCAATGTCACAGGGCGCTCACTGAGCGCTGACTGAACCAGTTAACAGCAGTCATCACTTTTGTAGCCCTCCTTGGCCGACACTCCTCCCAGGCCCTGTTTACAGCTAAACGTCTCCGCACATAATACAACAAACCAGCCTGGGAAATCTCGGAAAGGTAAAAGAAGAATGGGCTCCCTGCAACCCTGGGGCCCGGGGAGTGACATGGTGGTGAGTTCCTGGGCTATCACACGGACTCCTGTGTCTTTTGTACAGGCCCTGCACAAGCGTCCAGACCAGAGCTACCAGCAGGCACAGACACAAAAAGCTCCAAGAAGAACCTGTTCCCTATAGGCAAGGGACCAGGAGGCATTTTGAAAACACCTACCCTGCTCTAGCCAAATGCCAAACACTAACAGAAAAATGCCTCCTTTGTCCCCTACCTGGGTGGAAGCTGGCAGCATGCTCCCATGACCCCGCAGGGTGGAACAAGCAGGGCTGAGCGCGAAGGTAATCTGTCTTGTGCGTGGTGGCAGCAGGCAGTGCTTTTGTTCCCTCATCCCGTGGCGTTGGCAGAACCACATGGACAACTGATCTATGCCCTGCCCAGGGGAACCAGACAGCACAATGCTTCTGCCAAGGCAGTGTCAGGCGGGCCCAGCAGTGACCTGAATCTCCACCTTCATCTGGCAGCAATGAGACTTAAGTAGGTGATGCGCACTGGGGGAGCCAGTACCTCACTTTCCCCTGGGAGAAGTGGGGCCCAGTGGGGAGCTGAGCCTCCACCCAATCAAAAACTGGCTACAAGACAGATCTAAGTGATCGGAGGAAGGGCTTGTTAGCACCCCACCTCTCCCACTCCCTTCTTCTCCTGGTGGCAGCAGAGCCAGTGGAGTGGGAGTTGGTTTTTTACCTAGAGGGTGCCAATAGGGGCAGAAGAGGGTACCAAAGGGGAACCCCTCTTTCTGCAATCAGGCAGTGTGCCCTACTCTGGCCAAGGTGGTGCTGTCAGGGCCCAGAGGGAACCTGAGCACGCATACGCCACCCACCCTTTCAGTTTACCTTGCCAGAGGAACTGTCTGCTAAAACCAGAGAATCAAACAGAGCCCCATATGGGCCTGGAGTCCCATAGCAGAATATCCAAAATGCCCAGCATGCACTAGAAAGGCACTGTCATCCCATGAACTGGAAGCGTCAGCACATGCACCAGGACAGACAATCAACAGGTGCCAGCACCAAGATGAATCGGATTTTGAAATGATCTGACAGCAATTTTAAAGCAGTCTCATTAAAAAATGCTTCACAAGCAATTATGGATTTTCTTGAAACAAAAAATTAAGATATCTGAGCAAAACATAGAGGTTATTACAAATGAACCAAATGGAAATTATAGAAATGAAAAATTCAATAGCCAAAGGAAAAACTCGCTTAATGGGCTTAATAGTAGAGTAAAGAAGGAAGGATAAAAAGCAGCAAATCTGAGGGTAGATCGATAGAATTTACCCAATATGAATGACAGAGACCAAAGATGGGGGAAAAACCCAACCTCAGGCAAGCTATTTAAACTCGTCTTTCCTAATCTTTAAAATGATGGTCATGATTGTAGCTATGTCAAAGGAATGTTGTGACAATTAATTGAGATGCATATAAAGGGCTTATTTGGCAGAGTGCCAGACACATAGTGAGTTCTTGATAAAAGTTAACTGCTGTAGAGTTGTACACTTGAAACTTATATAATCTTATTCACCAATGTCAACCCCATTAAGTTTTTAAAAAGTTAACTATTATAATTATTATAATCTCTCCAGGTAGTCATGTGTTTTCATCTCTTTGTACAGTTAATTCAATTCAATAAATTAGCACTTATTAACCACCAACTGCATACCGGTAAGAAACACCATTTAAGCTGCATGGTCTAGTGGAAGGGGCCTCCATTTTTGAACTCAAAAGCACTAGATTCATATCCTGAATCTGCCACATTCTAGGTGGATGATTTTGCACGTGATTTTGAGACTCAGCTATCTCAAAATGGAACCTGGAAAATGAAGAGAAAAACAAACATCTAAAGGGTTATACTTTTTGAAAGGATTAAGTGGGCATTTGGTATATAACAGAGGGTGAAGATATTAGTTCCATTAACTTTAGTTTGCATTGAAGACTATTTTGCATGGTGTTTTACTGAAAATTTTAAACATACAGAAAAGTCACAAGAATACTATAAAAACACTCATAAAACTTCCATTTAATAAAAGACTTTTTGAGGAACTCTTTTTGAGCATGGCATTGCCACAGTTTATGAGAACTTTGAAGGAAAGGGAAGGCAGGCTTCCTTCTTTCGACTCCATTATATTCTAAATGAGAAGGTAACAACATTGAATCATAGACTTTCAGAGCTGGTGGTAACTTTGTAGATGTACAGATAGAAAATAGCTAGAATATGTAATTCAAAATGATAAATGCTATTTTTAAGAGCTGAGGGGGAGACCAGTGGGAGGGGAGGCTGGGTAGGGAAGGTTTCCTGAAGAAAGTATTTTAAATCAGGAGTTGGAAGAAGTCCTGGGCCTGGATGAAGAGGCGGAGCGTGGCACCACCCCTGGCCCAGGTAGCGGGGCACCTAGGAATGCGAAAGACCCGAGCAGGAGCTAATGCCTGATTATTACTTGAGTTCTCTGAACTCAAAACTATTGCGTTCTTTGGCTAACGAGGGTAAACTGAGCAGAGAGCTGATGTACAGAAAAGCAGGCCTCAGCCTCTAGGGGACCATTTAGGAAATGACTTTGGCTCAGAATGTGGTTCTGGTCTAAGAGATCTCATAAGAAGGAGGTTGCTGTGCTAATTACTCCTTCAATATTTCCACTCTGTCATCCCTGAGGTTCACTGGAAGCGTTCTGCTGTTAGCAACAGCTCCTGCACATGTTCACATGTGCCCACATACACACACACCCTCACACCTGCACTCACATACACACTCACACACACTTTCACACATTCTCACACACACACATTCACATGTATACTTGCACAGATTTGCACATATTCAGAATCACACACATCACAGACACTCACACATACAGCCATATACTCTTATACGTTCATATACACACACTTATGTGCACAACCACACAGGTGATGCACAACCACACATATAAACACATTCATGTCATAAAGGCACATGAACACACCAAACACATACAGTTACACCCACGTACTCATACCCATCACCATACATATATGCATAAATACACACATGCACCTTTGGAAACATCCCAACTTATTTATTTTCATGCGACGTTAATGCGTAGACAATTTTTATAAATGAAGCTACAAATGGTCAGATAATCTAGTACTTCGTTAAGAATGAATCTTTAGCAATAATAATAAAAGGTCATAGAGTGAGTCTCTTTTCTTTTCGTGATTTCTCTAGCTTTATTTTTGTAAAAAATCCCCCAAGATTCTACCACTTTTCCTAATGAACAACAAAAAAAATAGTGTTGCTTTTTTTCCCCCTTAAATTTCCTTTGGGTCATTGTACTTTTCAATAACAACATTCATTCTGGCAATGAACCTTCTTAAATAACTAAAGTTTTGGTAACCATATCCTTCTATTTCCTTAGCATTTTGAATTTTATTCTATTTGCTGAACCAGCCATATATTTTCAATGGATGTTACAGTTTTATTTTGTTTGTTTGTTTTCTCAGAGTCATCTTGTGGTAGTGGTGAAATTACTCTCCCAAGCCTTTGCATTTTCTATTTTTGATATTTGGAATCTCTGAGACTTTTTTTCTTACAACCAATTACTTTTCATCTCATTCTTTTTTAACCTCTGCTTGTTTGTGTAGAAACTTTCTTTTTCTTATTTTGGTATTGCCTTTAATATTACCACACACTGCTTCTTTGTTCTGGCTGTGAATAACCTACACAGGCAGATAGAGAACTGAGGCCCGCGATAAGAGCTTAGCATCACTTTCACAAGGTCCTAAATGCACAGTTGTCATGCCGTGCACCTAATGATTGTATCTATCACTGACACAATGAAGGGAGCATATTAAGCAGATATTTTGGTGCTCAGGATGGTTGCTCAAAGGGGTATAAATAAATACTGTGTTTCTCAAATCGATTAACACCACCAGAGTTTCCAACATAACAGTGATAGTTGGGAGCTATAACCTTAACCAGGGACTCTGGATCTTTATGGGTTCCATAGTTTCTAGTTAGGAAACAAAAGGTTCTGAAATTTAGATCAGGGTCATTGGCTCCATAATGGTCAGACAGAAACTAATAATACCAGTTAAACAAATAATATACCTTTTCTCTGACCCGGGATAATATATAGAGTGAGAAAGTACTTCGGTAACTAGGTATATTTAGCCTTAAAAATGAAACAAAACAAAATTGGGTCTGTTAACCTAATTAGACAATTTTGGACTAGCCCAGTAGGAAAATTAGGTAAATGTGCAGTGACCCAGAAGTCAAACTGTGCTTTCCAGGAGGTGAAGAGAGGGCCAGGGCCTGGCTTGCTTCAGTGCCGTTTCCGGCCACCCTCCTCTGCCTCCAAGCAACATAATGCGGGGTGCTGCCAATTCTAGGTGCCCGGTCAGACTAGCTGGCCCATTGCATCAAAAGAAACCTGTCAAGACCTGTCATTCTTCAGCTCAGTTTTTATTCTTCTCCTTAGTGTGGCGTCATTGGTGGTTATTGCTGAAATAGTAGAAATACCCCTTTCCAGGGCTCCTTACAGCATTTGCTCTTTACATTAATCCTCTTAACCTTGTGAGAGAGCTTGTAAGTACAGCATCCTTCCCACTTCAATGAGAAAATGGCCTCTAATTCAAGGACCATGCTCTTCCCGCCTGTGGCAGAATATCTGTGTTTTCCCCCAATGTTTACTGGTGTCTCTGCAGTAAGGTGGAGCATTTAAGAGCCAGGGCATGACTCTGTGATGCTTACCTCATCGGGTCTTTGTTGCTGCTGAGATCTAGAAGCCACCTCTTGGCACGTTGGAGCCTCAAGATGCAAGTGCACTGGATTCTTGATTAACTGCCTGAAGGGAGCTGCCCTGGGCAGCTGCCAGACTTACTGGTGATTTTACCTGAGTGAGAAATAAACCTTTGATTAATTTTGGTTAATGAGAATTTATGTATTACTTATTCTGCAACATGACTTAGCCTATCCACTCTAGTAAAATGATCCCTTTATTTATCTAAGCATGTGGAGTTTAAAAATATGTTTTTATATATATCAAATTTAATTTGCACAAGAACTCTGAAAGTTAAATATTATATTTATTTCTACTTGATCAGTATAAATAACAATGATGATACGTTCAAAGTATTTTCTTCTCTTTTAGGACTATATACCTTTCATTCATAGCATTTATCTTAACTGGGATTTTATGTATATTTATGTAATTCTTTGATCTATGTCTGTCTGGAATTCAAGCTCCATGAGGATGCTGTATTTCTAAGACTGAAATAGACAGTTAATGCCTATCCCTTGACTTCAGTTAATAAGGGAACACTGGTATCAGTAGGTAAGTGCATCTTATCCCTATAGACAAGCCACAGATATTCTTACAATCAAGAGACTTAGTTGCATGATTTGAGCAATCCATGGTGTTTGGCAAAGGGAACTTGATTAATTTATCTTCATGATAGGGATATATCTATCCCTGGGACAGGATGGGCCACACCCTTGGGCCTGGACATCCACCCTTCTGGTTGTTTCTATATGGGAAATACCAACAGTAGACTCTAAGTTTTCATATTAAAAGTGATCTATATATGTGAAAAGCTTTAATGCCCAGTTTATTAATGGAATAAATTCTGATGATATGCTGAACTGTCACAATTGCTCTGTGGGCAGAGCCAACACCATTGCATTTTATGCTTTAAGACCGTAGAGAAAACCCATGAAAGCTTTGGTGATGTCATTACTTGTGTGAACACTAAACTCTGAACTTTGATACTGTAGATATTAATTATAAATATTAGCTATTAGTATGCGGGTGCCGGTTTGGAGTTATACATACACACTGGGTAAAGGCACCTTTAAGGGAACCTTCTATATTCAATACAACTGCTTACACACACAAAAAAAACTTTTTTTTTTTTAAAGGATGGGTGCCTTTGAATTGTTTTATCTCTTGAGAGGGTGGACTTATCTTAAAGCCACATTTAAGAGAAACCACATTTTCTTAAGTTGGTCCTTTTGGTAACCTATGGTCATTTCTGTAGTTTATGGTCCCGGAAGTGACATTAACTAGCAAATGAATAGATTAATGACTCTGGCCTTATTAAAATAATGTGGGCTAATCGTCTAACCCTAAGAGCAATGACTTGAGAATTCTTGGAACCAAGGAAAGCTACAGGGAGAGCACATGCAACACTCTAAATCAGCATATGTTTTCTCTGGATTCAACTAGCAACACAAATCCAGCCCAACTAAATCTGGCCACCATAGGCTTTAAGGACACCCATAATTAGGTACTCACTCAGTCTGATGAAGAAAATGCAACAGTACTCTGCTTTTTTGGACACAGTTCTGTTTACCTGTATCTGTGAACAAGACATATAATAAAACAGGTCAGGGCAATTGCTGCACTATTTGCTGAAGAGTAGGCTACTCAAAACAGTCATGGGCACCGTGAGAGCCAGTGACACAGTGAGGAGGCTGTGGCTCCAGACAGACCCCATTGACTTGTCACCTGAACTGGAGCCATCGGCTAAATATGTCTTAACTTGTGGAACAGAATCACAGGTCCCCCCAACAGTAAGTAGCCCAATGTTTTTTATGTCAAACACACACCGGACGTCTGGAAAGGAAAGGCATGTAGCTCAGACGTGCAGGAAGCAGGGTGCCTTATCATACGCTGTTTAGGAAAACTTTCATTTCTGACCATGCAGGTGTTTAACTATTTATTGGGTTTCTTTCATCATTTCCTGATCTTATCCTTTCATTTGAGGTTGCAGCATGTGCCCCCGTGTTGTGAGTTACTGCAGTGAACTTCGGAGCAAGCGCGAGCTCAGGTGTTCCTGAGGCTGCAGGGGGCCAAACTCCCTTCCTGCCTAGAAGAATCGGAACTTTTCTCAGTGCACATAGTGAGGCAAGAGTTAAATGTGAACAATTTGAAACTCATGGTTTTGGAAATAGACGTTGAATGAGGAAGAGAAACAGTTCCCTGAAAAAGCAGGAGGAAACCCAGAAGTTTCCATCAAGTGAGGTGAAAACTGTTGGCGGATTGTGCAATGAGAGGGGATGACATGCCTTAGCGGTCTCCTCTGCTAAACCTCCACAGCAGGGGTTACATAAGCAAACGCTACTGTTATTTTTTAATTGCACTTTCTTTTCTTTTTCCTCTCTTAAATTTCTGTTTTAAAAAGCCTAAGAAGCAGCATGCAAAGCATTCAGAGTAATGCAAATTCATTCTCAAATCCTGAAACATGTAAAACCGCTTTTTTTTTTTTCCATTTAAACAAAGTACTTTTTCTTGTACGGTGGAAGTCCTTGTTTTGTGGTAGTTTGTTTCCCTTTTCTCACATTAATAATATGTCAACCAGCTTGGCTATTCCTGAAAATGAGGCCCCTGAGATTTCTTTCAAAAATTTCCCTTTAAAGAATCTTTCTTTGTTTAGTCTCATGGAAAGAAATGTTGGTTGCATACAAGTCTTTTAAGGAAGAAAAACACTATTGGAAATATCAAGGAGAACGCTTTGTGAAGTATATGATTGTCTAACCACTATGCTATACACCTGAAACTAATACAAAATAATGTTGAATGTAATCTGATTGAAAAAAAATGCAAAAAAAGGAAGAAAAACACTATGTAAATCGCAACTTTAATAAATCAACCTAATTCTCTACTCCGTGAGGCAGAAAACAAGCTTCCTTGAAAACTGGTGGCAGAGTATCTCTAGATTGAAAGGATCTTGGGAACTGAGAAGGGGAGAAAGCCCGTCTCCTCATTCCATGCCAGGGCAGTGAGCAGAGCATTTAATGATACCAGTAATAATAATAACGGACATTTACACAGCACTTACCTTGTGCCAGGAGCTTTTCTAAGCATCATTTTCTGGGCATAGCTCAACCAATTCTCTTACATCCCAGGAAGTAGGTGGATTTTTATCCCCTTTTGCACATGGGAAACTGAGGTACAGAGAGATGACATGACCTGTCAGAGATCACACAGGCAGTATGTGGTGTAAGTGTGGTTTTAGCCAGGTTTGCTTGTAGACAAAGACAGCTGCTCATGGGGGTGTGATTTGTGGTCTACAGAAAAGGGGTGAGATGTCACCACCCCTACCCATTCAAAAATATTTTCATAATGTTCTCTGAGATTCTGTCTGAGTGTATGGAGCCTGAGTAACAAAAACATCATTTGAGTTGAGTAGTAGACTCTACTAAAAGAAATGCCTCAGTAATAGAGGAATCGCATTCCCTTTCCGACATAATTGAGGGAAAGATGTTTTGAAGGAAAGGTTATTTCGTGTGTGTAGGCTTGCAGGCTGGGGAGAGAGTGGTGAGGACGGGCAGCCGATGGCCGGCAGCCGATGGCCAGCAGCCTCCCCTCCTGCCAGGGGGCAGAAAAAGAGAACAGAGGCCAGAAGAGGCCACACAGACGGGCTGTAAGAACCAGACCAACCTGCGTTTGAAACCCTCTCTACCATCTGACGGATCCTCTCTATTCTGGCTCTGTTCTTTGTGGTGATGGAATAGTTCTGCATCTTGATTGTAGTGTGGTTACAGGAATCAATCTCTATGTATGATTAAATGACATGGAGCTGTACACACACGCAGTGCTAATTTCTTGGTTTTGATGTTGTGCTACAGTTAAGGAAGATGTCACATCGACGGAAACTGGCCGAAGGATACATGAGATTGTTGTACTGTCTTTACCACTTCATGACTCTGTTATTATTTCAAAACAAAAAGTTAAATAATATCGCTAGTTGACGTGGGGCAGGGCGGAAGCATTAGGGGAGGTGGAGAATGCACAGGGCTCTGCGGGCCAGGCAGAGCTGCGGCCTTTTCTTGGGGGCTTCTGGGTCCTTCGGCGTTCTTGAGAACATTTGAGGCTCCTTTGGAATTTCTGCATTTGTGTAAGGCTTTGAGCCCTTTTAACAGTGATAGAAGATGCTGATGAAGGCGAAAAATAGGTGGAGTCAGTAGAATTTGCTGAGAGAGCTGATGTGGGGTGTAGGAGGAAAAGAAACTAAAGATGATCCCAAGAGTTTTGGCCTGGGTAACTATAAGAATTGAGTTGCAGTTCACTAGTAAGGGAGGTAATCTTTGGGTACATACATAGAGAGTTTAGTTTTAGACATGATAAGTTTAAGATACCCATCTGACGTCTTTGGAAGTCATCGGCATGAAAAAGTGGTATTTGAGGTTATAAATGTAGATGAGATGACTAAGGGAGTGAGCACGGAGAAGGAAGAGAGCTCAGGCCACACTTGTGCTACTGCAACCTTTAGAGATTTAAGAGATGAAGGGGAAACAGAAAAGGTCAGGATGGAGTGTCCTGACAAATGGAAGAAAATCCAGGAGAGTGAGGTATCCTCAAAGCCGGTGAGTGAGGTGTCAGAGGAAGGTAGATATCACCTGTCCCAAAGGATGCTGAAATGTCCAGTAGACAAAGGCAGAGACTGTGCCCTAACTTTAACAGTGAGGAGGGCAATGGGGCCCCCATGGAGGGTTGGAATAAAAGTGTGACTGGACTGGAGTCAAGACACAAGAGAAAGAGTTAAGTTGGAAACACAACTCATGGGGTAGCAATCCTTACATCAGACAAAATAGACTTTAAAACAAAGGCTATAATAAGGGACCAAGAAGGACCCAACAATTTCTCATCTGGGTATTTATCCAAAGACACCCAAAACACTAAATCAAAAAGACATATGCAACCATATGTTCACTGAAGCATTACTTATGAAAGCTAAGATATGGAAGCAACCTAAATGTGCATCAAGAGATGAATGGATAAAGAAGAAGTAGTGCATATATACAATGAAATGTGACTCGACCATAAAAAAAGAATGAAATTTTGTATCTGTAATAACACGGATGGACTAGAGGGTATTGTGCTGAGTGAACTAGACAGGGAAAGACAAATGCCATATGATTCACTTACATGTGGAATCTGAAAAAACAAATGAACAAGCAGAACAAAAACAGACTCATAGATATGGAGAACAAACAAGGGGTTGGGGAACAGGGTAAAAACGGTGAGGGGATTAAGAACTACAAACTGGTAATCACAAAATAGTCAAGCACAGATGTAAAGTACAGCATAGGGAATTTGTAATAGCTATGTATGGTGTCAGATGGGTACTAGATTTATCAGGGTGATCATTTCGTAAGTTATATAAATGTTTAGTTACTGAGCTATGTACCTAAAACTAATGTAATATTGTATATCAATTGTAATGGAAGAATAAAAAATGATTAAAAAAACACTGCTTATAACAGCTTCTGGGGAACCTTGCTATATATAAAAGGAGGACAAAATGTGGAATGAACTGGGTAGAAGTTCTTTTTTCTTAAGTTGGGAGGAAAATAGCATGTTGATTCCGATGGACTGTCTAGTACAAGAAGGAAAAGTTGATGTTGAAGGTGAGGGGAGAGAATAGCTGAAGAAATGTGCTAGAGGAGGCAGAAAGGGCTGGGGTCTAAGGCACGGGGAAGAGTGAGGCTGTCACAGGAGAGAAGCAGAGCCTAAGGGTGCAGGTGTGGATGCGTGGGACACGTGTGTGGAGGTGCGAGCTCATGGGACTTCACTGTGGGTGGATTGTCTTCCCAGTGAAATGGTAGGTGAGTTCACAGCAGCTGTGGGTGAGAGGTTCATTTTGAAACTATAGATTTTGGAAAAAAGAGAAAGAAGAGAGAGGATGTCTTGTGAGAGGAAGTATGGAAATCAACGTGAGAACAGAAAAGAAGAGCTGCCTATTTCATCAGTAAAGAAACTTGTGAATGGGATTTAAGTCACTGACATACAAACAATGACAGTTTTGCCTAAATGGAATAGTTGGGACATGTTTTTGCTTGTGTTACTTTCATTAAATAAATATTTATTGGCAGTCTAGTATGGGACCAGGAGGTGTGCTATGTCCCAAGGATGCGAAAGTAGATGGCCATTGCCCTCGAAGAGTTCTAGGTTCTGTGGAAGCAGAAATGTAAAAAGTGTGTTAAGTACAAGGATAGAAATACACACATGGGAACCAGAAAAGCAGGTCCTCGAATCCCATCTGGGCAGTGGGTGGGACTGATTCAGAAAGAGGCCGAGCTGGAGATGCTGGGGTTGAGATTTATGAGAGAGGAGGGAGTGACAGCCAGGTGGCAAGGATGGGGTTGAGGGGAAGAGAGCCATTTCATGCAGAGCAAGGGGGCGAAGATGAAAGGGAAGAAGGGGAAACAAGCAGGGCAATAAGAACTCCAGGGAGAGTTCGCAGGGCTAGCAATCAAAGGGCCTGGATGGAAAGATCCAGAACAGAGAGGGTCCATGGGTATGTAGAGGAGAGAGGGGACAGCCAGGGGAAGGGCTGTGACACTGGCGTCCCGCGTTTTACTCTAGAGACATGTGAGTGCTGATGTTCTTGCAGGGCCGTCTAGGATCTAGAAGGGGAAGAGGAACTGGCCCAGAAGGAAATGAGGGGAAGGCAAAAAATGTCAGCTTACTGACAGATGCAGCTGGGACAGTCCCCGGTGAGTGAGACCCCGTGCTGAGCCCGCCTTTCTCTGCCCTCTCAACCTGAATCAGAGTTTGTAAAACTTGTCCGTAATCCAGGGACTAGTGAGAGAGCTCTGGACTAGACTTTAGGAGACTTGGGTTCTCATCTCTGATATGAACTCTCTGGGCAAATTATTGGGCCCTACTTTCTTCATCTGGGAAATTAGGTGATTGGGCCTGAAGCTCAGATGGGTCCATTCTGAAGAAAATTGTGCCTTGTACTAAATGTTAAATGTTAGTCACTTCGAGGATACCATATTTCACTCCCCACTCAACGCCACAGTGCTAGACCTCTTTCATGCGTGTATGTGAGTTACTCTAATTCGGGTCTCCAGCGCAGTGCCTTTGTGACCCATCTGCATTTGTTCTGTTCTCTGTCACTTAGTGTTACTGGTTGCCATAGAAGAAGATGCAGCAGCATCACAGAGGATGATGACCTGTCACATTATGGGTTGATGCTTTTAGAGGAGAGAAGATGTGTGTAATAATGGCAGAGATGATGATGATGATGATGATGATTCAACAGCTAATCTTTATTGATCACCTATATTTTTTTACATACACTGTCACAATTAATCTTCACAGTAAACCTTTGGTATAAGACTTTCCATGATCTGCATTTAACAGAGGAGGAAATCGGGGTACAGAGAGGTAAGGTAACTTTCTCAAAGTTACACAGCATTTGAATCCATGTCGTCTAGCCTTGGGCCTCCACTTCAGCATCAGGCTAAGCTGCCTGCCTGTGTCTGGCTGTGTGTGGAGACCCAGAACTCCATTTGAGGGTGCGAGTCAGGGAGGAAAAGGGGAAGGAAAGGTGACAGTGGCAAGCACACAATTCTTGCAGTTCCATGGTGGGCTCCCAAACATCTAATATTGCCAGGAGTTATCCCTTTTGTTAGAATTATTTTAAAGGGTTCATATGCATTACAAGATGAAAATGGTGGCTGTATTAGCAACGGAATGACTTTCTCAAGGAGAAGATTCTTCGGCTCAGTTAAAATGGTGGAGCGAAGTTGGAACACGCACCCCTTCCCTTCTCTTCCTCCCCTCTCTGCAGGGCACCTCCCTGCTACTCCAGCTTCCTCTAGTCAGACAGGAAATGCATAATGACAGGACATGTTTTGTCATGTGGGTCTGTTTACAGAAAGGAAACATGTTATCTGGAAGCAATTATAAGCTGGTTCTGTAATCACTCATGTCCTATAAGGTAACCTGCATTTGTGTCATACTGGACAGTTTGCAAAGTGCTCTCACGTTATAATTATAGTTAACATTTATGGAGCACCTGCTATGTGCCGGGTACTGTGCTCGGCAGTTTTATGTGTGTCACTTTACTTAATCCTCACAATGACCCTTTCAGGTTGGCTTCTTTGTTATCTCCGTTTCACAAATGAGGAGGCTGAGATGCAAAAGTTAACTGAGCTGTTTGAAGTCACATGGGTAGTTCACTGGGGATTTGACTCAGGCCAAAATGCCCTACTGTAGAATAAGATGTGGACTTCCTATTTATTATAAGGAAATTTCCTTTGTATGTCAAATTTCAGGTGTGGCAACAGGGCTATTTTTAGTTTTCAATTTTACCATTGACTGACTACAACTTTTTCATTCCCGGGAAATCAAAACGTCTCTATGCAACAAGAAATCTTTAATAATCTCTAGGTCTTTTCTCTAGCATACTGTGAGTCATTTTTATAAGTAATTATCCCTTCGTTGCAGAAGTCCTACAAAGAGGTCAATGGGTGAAGAAAGAAAATGACACATTTCCAAAAATCTGGTTTTCAAGTTCTTTTCCAGCCATTTTTTTTTTCCTGTTGTGTAAATGGACAATTCTCTGTCTGATGAGGCAGGCCTGCGCCATCTTGCTATGGATTTTTTGGTGGTCAATTTTTGCGGACGTGTTTTGGACTGAAATGAGGCCAAGTGCATTCTGGGTGGCCTTAGTTTCTGGTAAGCCCTTAGTGTACCCTTGATGCTGTGTATGTGTTAATTACCAAAGATCCTAACAAGGCAGATAACATCAGTTCTTCATGCCACCCAGCTTCTGTCTTTAGAGGAGGGAACAGACCAGCATAGAGCCAACATGGTGACCACTTCCTTATTAATTCCAGGCTTCTTGGGTGCTGCCTGCAGCTGTCCATCACCATTTGAACAATCTGTTGTACTTAGAATAGAGGAACTAATTTAATTTCAACAGCAGTACTAGGATCTGCATAACTCATTTATGATGCTACTGTTGTTTGCAATTGTCTTGCTACAGAATGAATAAGTATTTGGAAAATTTAATCCCTTGTGGTAATGCTCTTGTTGCTATTTTGTTTTTAACTCTGCTGAATGGCATTCCTCTCCCTCAGCCTCCAAACTCTAGGTGAACCCTCTGTGCGTGAAGGTGACACCAACTGCAGGGAGGGGCGGTGCTGTGCTCTCCGCGCCTTTTGTCTGGTGTTGTTTTCGGTGGGCCCTCCCCCCTCCGCTTGCCCTGTGGCTCCAGGGTCCCATTTCACGGGGCTCCTGAGCCTGGAATGTATTTTCTTATATCTGTGTTTTCTCACTACTATAATTTCTGTGACCAAAAACCTTTCCCTTTTCCTAAAGGGAATTATTTCTGAAATTAAGAGTAAGTTTAGAGATTAAATGAACACATTTTCTGACATGTATAAATTTTGATATAGTAAAACTAATTTTTTTTTTTTCGAAGAATGATACTGATCTAGGGATCCCTGAGTAACTCATAAATCTTTAAGAATGTTTTGCTTGGCTGTTCAAGAGATACAGCCTAAAAGTATCTGAGAGGTGAATTTCATGACTGTTTCAACCATTCAGTTCAACTCTCTTGCCTGGGGCAGTGGTGAGGTGAGGGGCTCTGTTGTGATCTATGCAAATACACAGGGAACGAAATTCCTGCTCTCCATGTTCAGACGGGTTTGTGTTACGGAGAGGAGACCTGCCTCTGGGATCTGCGGTGGCTAAAGAGTCTCTGGGGCTTTGGGGTCCATCATGAATGTTGGGCATGGGACCATCAGAGTCAACTTTGTGCTGAGGAAGTTGGATCAGCTCTCAGTCTCTGTGACCTGGAGAGCAGGGGACAGTGCTTGGAGCATCCTATAAGGAGTCCAGGCTTCCTGGAGCAAATGGCGGTTAATGTTAATGTGTCAACTTGGCTATGCCATGGTGCCCAGTTGTTTGGTCAAACATGAGTCTACATAATGCTCTAAGTTGTTTATCTTTTTCAGACATGATTAACATTTAAATGAGTACACTTTGAGGAAAGCGAACTACCCTCCATAATGTGGGCGGGCCTTATCCAATCAGTGGAAAGTCTTCAGAGAAAAGACTAAGGTCTCCAGAAGAGGAAGGGAGTCTGTTTCCAGCCTGCCTTTGAACTGAAGACTGCACGTCAGCCCCTGCTGGAATTCCCAGCCTGCCAGTCTGCCCTGCAGAATTTGGACTTGCCAGTTCCCACAATCACTGAGCTGGTTACTTAAATACATCTCTTTCTATGTGTATGTATCCTATTGGTTCTGTTTCTCTGGAGAGCTGACTAATACAGAACCCTGCCGGACCCTGGGCTGAGGCTTCAGCCTGAGCTCTCAGGATTGCTGGAGGAAACGTCACCTGGGCCTGAGGCAGCCATGGGGATTTCAGGCAAAGCTACCTTTCCAAGGTGACCTCCAGTCCTCAATTTACTCATGCTGCCCTGTGGTTTGGACTTTGATGTCAGTGGATTATGGTTGTTGACGCCCTGTTGGCTTCCACGTCTCACGCGTGGCAGATGAGTTGTTTATATTTGGAGACAGGTTTATTAGCTTACTCTGAGTGCGTCGCAATGTCTCTGCATCTCAACTTCCTGTCCTTTAAGGATAAGTGGCCGCCCTGACAAAGGTGGAGAATCTGTTTGGTAGGTAGTAGGGAAGATATGGCAGGAAAAATAGCACATTTCAAGATCCGAAGGTGTAGTTTACTTTTTGGGACAGAAAGGGGTGGGGGTATTGTGGAAGATGGAAAATGAAAGTTGTAATAAGTTAACTAATTAAATTAAGACAAAGAAAGGACAGTAAGGATAGAGGCGAAGGCTGCAAGTCTTAAGAGCTGAGGTTTGCACTAAAGTTGGCCCACTGGGCCTACAGGGCTGCAACAGGTTATATAAATGAGATTTAATCCTTTTCATTTTCCCCACAGGGTCTATTTTCTCTTCACCCTTTACAGGCTTTCATTTAGTCAACTTGTTTGCTTGTCTTTAAATTTCACCTGACGACAGCCTCCATAAATGTGCATTTAGCCAGATAATTTGGAGGAGCTAGGGTATGTGTGCATTGCATGCTTTAAAGTCTCATAAACGCAGAGCTGGGAGGCGAACTTCCCATAAACATGGCAGATTTACTCCATGGCATCATGGGAATTGTATGTCTTGGCTTCAACTCAGTTGAATGCAATTGCTACCTTTAAATAGATATTGCAGTGCAGTTTTAAAGATTAGTTAGAATGATTCTTGTTTGTTGATAATATGGAAATGAGGGTCACTCCAGGTCATTTCCATTATATTTACACTTGAGTTTGTAGTCTAGCTTTCCTTACCAGAACAAAATTCCATGGATTGTACCACAGCTTTCATCAGCAGCACATAAAAAAGGGACAATGGGGCATCTTGGGAAGTTGTTGTGGGTCCAGGGAAGATGCTGGAATAGATGGACCAATCTGCTCAGGCCTATTTGACACGATGGTGTTAGGGAGCTGCGAATGTCGACAGGTGCGGGATCTTTGTCCACGTGGGAGATACATGAGGTTGCTGAGTAGCTGGGGATGAAAAAGACCATGCATGATGTGATGCATGTTGCTTCATGAGGAGAGCAGATGCAAATGTGACAAGCCCATTCGATCTACCATGCAACACGTCACCCAGGTATTTTGTCTTTTTTGTCTGAGTTTTATAGTGTACATTAAATGTTCTGGGGCCTGATTTATGAATATGATTATACATTAGTGACTCTTGTGCCAGATAACAAGGTCGTGTAGTAAACTACTAGGAACATCCCAATGTTTACACGCAAATCACAGGGTAAGTAGGTTAGTGAAAATAGAGGCCTGATATCACCCTGAAAGGGCAGGCGGTGGAGAAGCCCTATGGTGGCCCATGAATCCAGCCTCAGGCTTGGATTCAGATTGGCTCACTTGGTGAACATTGACCCCAGGACTTAGGAGGGCCTCTAGAAGTTACATTCTCCTAGGTTACTTAGAGCCACTTGCAAGTTTCCTCAGAAATTTCAGAAAGCCCCACTCATTAGGCACTACATTCTATATCAGAAAGGATTACATCTGTCTGTGTATGACAGAGAACCTAAACTTAGAACCTAAAGTTGTTCAAATGCACATGGTATTTTCTCTCATGTAAAAAGTTGAAAGGGAAGCACCCCGTGGCTGGGGTATCCCCAGTTCATCGCGGGTCTGGACCACTCGCTGCTCCCCGCTCTCCGCTTTAAAATTCCTAAGGTGCAGCCCTTAGTCGCACGGTCCCAGAGAGCTGTCACTGCTTTGGTTATCACTTCTAGATTGAGGCAGTGGGAGGGCGGAAAGGTCAAGAAGGCTATGCCCCCTCCCTCTAAGAACATTTCTTAGAATGTAGAGAGAATCAAACCTGATACCAGAGATGAAATGCTAATTGCCCTGACTTATGATGTAAATACTTCTCTTTCACCTCTGTAAACCCTTTTCGGGCCAAATCTATACCACGCCTCCCAATACCCTCCCCCACTTAGCCCAGCATAAAGGGAATGCGGGGCTATTGTTCTGGGCTCAGAATTTGGAGTTTGTCTCCTCTGGGCCTGTGCACGTAAGTAAAGATCGTTCTCCTAACCCCTCAGTGTCTGGTCGTTTCATTTTTTCCGTAACAAGAAGACATAACACCTCTGCTTATCCCCTGTTGTCCAGAACGTAATCACCTGAACAAACTAGCTGCAAAGGAGCTGAAAACACTCTCTTTCTTCCTGGTGGCCAGGGGCCCAGCTCAGCATCAGTGCTTAGTCACTGAGAAAGCAGGGAGAAGCGATACCTTAGGCAGCTAGCATTCGCTTCCTCCCTTCCACCACATGTTACTCGGTAATATTTAAATTTACATATTTTTTAAATGTAAGAATTACTGAATATGGAGAAAAAGGAATCCCTCTGCGCTGTTGGCAGGACTATAAACTGATGAGGCCACTATGGAAAACAGCATGAGGTTTCCTCAAAAAATTAAAAATAGAACTACCATATGACCCAGCAATTTCACTTCTGGGTATGTATCTGAAGAAAAGGAAGTCACTGTCTCAAAAAGATACCTGCATTTCCACGTTCATCGCAGCATTATTTACGATAGACAACCTATTGTAAGTAGAGTTCCAACTGGTGCAAACAGTCTAAATGTCCACTGACAGGTTAATGGGTAAAAAACATGTAAAATACACATGATAAGAAACTTACAGAACATGTGTATACACACACACACTTGCACGCACACACACTGGAATATTTTGCCAAAAAAAGAAGGAAACCTGGACATTTGCAACAACATACACAGACTCTGAGAGCATTGTGCTAAGTCAAATAAATCAGATAGAAAGATAAATACTGTATGATTTCATTTACATGTGGCATCTTTATTTAGCATTTTTTAATATTTATCCTCACCTGAGGACATTTTTCCATTGCTTTTAGAGAGAGAGGAAGAACGGGGAGGGAGAGAGAGGCGGGGGTAGAGAGAGAGAGACATTGATCAGCCACCCCCTGCACATGCCCCGGCCCAGGGACCGAACCTGCAGTTCAGGTAAGTGCCCTGAGTAGGAATGGAACCCGCCGCCCTTCAGCGCTCGGGATGACGCTCTAACCAACAGAGCCATCCAGCCAGAGCTACATGCGGTATCGTTAAAAAACTAAACTCATAGAAACAGAACAGATTGGTGATTGCCAGAGGGGAGGGGGACGGGATGGGCAAAATGGGGAAAGGTGATCCTAAGGTACAAACTTGCAGTTCTAAGATAGAAAGCCCTGTGCAGCATGTTGTGGACAGCATGGTGACTATAGTTAACAGCAGTTGAAAAGTTGCTAAGAGAATAAATCTAACAGTTCTCATGACAAGAAAAAAACTATAATTATATGAAGTCATAAATGTTCTTTACATTTATTGTGGTGATCATTTCTCAATATGAACACCCATAAAATCATTATGTTGTAAACCTTAAACTAATTCAATGTTGAATGTTAATTACATAGCTCAATAAAACTGGGGGGAAAAGGGATACATGAAAGGGAAAAAAGGAATTATTGAATGTCTGCTCTGTACCAGGATGGGGTCAGGTCTGATGAGGGAATTAAATATGACTAAGACAGGAGGCCATATCGGGTCATCAAAAGGAAGATGCCACAGGTTGTGAGACACAAGGTTATTTCACATATCTTTAGGGAAGAATACCACCGCCAGTTTTAATTCTAATAAACTTCCCATTGTTAAGTACACTAACAAGGTCAGAAATGTTTCAGTGTGAAAAATAAGCCTCTTGGAATTAATGTGGTTAAGTACTTCAGAAGGCACGCAGATTCTGAAATCAGAATTTCCGAGTGGCTTATTTAATCTCTCTAACCCTCAGCACCCTCGTCTGTAAAATGAGTGTAATAATTGTTCCTAACTCATAGTCCAATGTCCAATATATAGTAAACACTCATTAAACGCCGGCTTTCGGTGGTTTTAAGTAAAGCTCCTGCCCTTGAAATGGCCAACATAAGAGCCAACAAAATGAGGAGATGAGTGGGAGAATTCCCTAGCCCACGTGTCCCAAGTGGCAAACTGGTGTTTGGATGTGGGCTGCTTCTCCAGCTACATAGAGAGGAATGATTCATTTAAAAGAGAAAAGCTGAAAGGGTACTTTAAAATAGTTCAGGATAGCTCACAGGTGGGATAAATATTAAACCTACTTAAATGGTCCGAGAAAAATCTCCCTAAGTAGTAGAGGCGAAATGTTAACTATTGGACAGCCCCGTCATGTCTCGGTTTCCCTTCACTGCTTGGTGTGGAGCCATCTGGGAAGGTTGCCTCCTGCATGGGATTTCAGTCGTTGGAAAGATCTGGATGTGTCTGTGGGAGTTAGAGGTTCTTCTTGTTAGGAGACCTATAGAACATGTTCTTCTGGAAAGTTCTCACATTTTCACCCATGCCTGGGCAGCTAAGTTTCCAAGTAGAATTGTCCCTGAGGGCAACAATCCCGTGAAGAGAGAGAAACTCCCCGTTTGTTTTCAAAGGAACTTTGACTGTTGCAAAAGAATGGAATCATTCCTCCAGGAAAAAAGGCTGACTGTAGTAAGTTTTACAGTTCTCTGAGAAAGAATCCTTTCCTAACACATTTTCCTTGCTCTGTTTGATGTAGAGTGGAGACTGCTTTTCTCAAGTGTGTTTATTCCTTTTGGTTAAGTGGCGCCTGAGACAGTTATAGTCTAGAAGAGTAAAACATATCTATTCTGTCTGAAATGACCCAACCAAAGGCTTGCCAAGTTATCTCTTGAGACTCTTTGGTTTCTTAAAGTGCCTTATAGGTTTAAGTTTGTGACAAAAAAGTTGAAAATTCCAGATTTTAAAATATGTCTCTCAAAATAGTATTTTATTGTATTCAGGGAAAATTTTTTAATGGACTAGTCTTGCTTAATAATGTCTTTATTTATAAGTTTATATTACTTAAAAACTGGCTTTGGAATATTGTTACTTATAAATCATATTCAAGCCCTGGCTGGTGTGGCTTAGTGGGTTGAGCACCAGCGTGAGAGCCAAAAGGTCACAGGTTCAATTCCTGGTCAGGGCACATGCCTGGGTTGCAGGCCAGGTCCCCAGTTGGGGGTGTGTAAGAGGCAACTGATTGATGTTTCCATCGCACACTGATGTTTCTCTCCCTCTCTTTCTCTTTCGCTTCCCCTCTCTCTAAAAAATAAATAAGTAAAATCTTTAAAAAAAACATTAAAAAATCATATTCATGTACAATATTTTCATTTCTGTCTCCAGAAGCTGAATATTCCACAAGCTCATGCAAACGCCAGGGTAAGGTGACTTTCACAGCAGTAGTCTTTCTGTCCCATGGATCAACAGCCCCTCACTTCTCGTGAGAGGCTTGCCATGGTTACCGTGTTTCTCAGGGAACCCTTCAGAGGACAGAGGTGAGGGGCCCCTCATCATGCAGGCACTGCCTGGGGGACCCCGTCCCTGTGCTCTGGCCGCTGCAGGTGCCCCCACTGAAGCTTGCGCCTTGGTCTTCCATCCCGTGGAGTGGCTGCTGCTTCTCTGCTTAGCGCTTATGACTCACACGTGACCGCTAATGACCTGGAGTATTTATCGTTTGAGTTGCCATGGCCTGGAATTCTGCCTTCTGACCCGCAGTGTTCATCTCGCCCATTGGTTAATAGGAAAATGCTCTCTCTTTCTAGGGCTCAGCTCTGTCTTTCTTGGGCACGTGGTGGGTGGGAGATGTCTCACAGGCTTCAAGAGATATAGCTGTTTCAGTTATACTACCAAGCTCTCAAGTGGCAAAAATCACACAGCAGAGGGGCTTAGGGTCTTAGAGATACAGATTTGCACATTTAAAATTTTTTTCTACATATTTCTGTCTTTTGTAGGGTGCATTGGCAGTCCTGCCTCCAACATTTCTGAGGCCCAGAGGAAGACTGAAAATGGAAACCCGCATATAAAAGTCTAAATACTTAAAAGCATAAATCAAGTCAACATACATTCTTACGTAAAATATATCTTATCCCTCTATCTTGACAAATATCCCTTCATTGAAACAAAATTTCTATTTAAAATATTTTAGCCTTTTTATGTTTCATTATTATTTTTTTAATCCTCGTCTGAGGATATTTTTTAATAGCTTTCAGAGAGAGAGAAAGAAGGAGAGGGAAAGAGGAAGAGAGAGAGAGAGAGAGGGAGAGGGAGAGAGAAGGAGAGAGAGAGAAACATCAGTGTGAGAGAGAAACGCTGGTCGCCCTCTCCTATGTGCCCAGACCAGTGATTGAACCCACAACCTGGGTATGTGCCCTGACATCGAAAATTATACATCGAACCTGTGACACTTCAGTCCATAGGATGATGCTCCAACCAACTTAGCCATACTGGCCAGGGCTAAGATTTTAACCTTTTAAATTTTTTGAACTCTATTTTGTATTTCCTTTTTGATTTAAAAAAAATTTTCAATTATAGTTAACATATTATATTAGTTTCAGGTATACAACATAGTGATTAGACACAAAGTGATCACCCCAATAAGTCTAGTACCCACCTGACACTATATGTAGTTATTACAATATTAGTGACTATATTCCTTATGCTGTACTTTATATCATCTTGACTGTTTATTTTGTATTTTCTATCATGATTTTAGCTTGTTCTCAACCACGATGATCTAAAATATGAAAAAATAAAATGTAATTTTATTTACAAGACACAAAATTTAAGTGCATTAAAAAAATAAGATTAAAATAATGCACCATATTTTGCCATGTATAATGTGTGCCCACATTTTTGGTCCAAACTTTCAGGAAAAAAATCTTTCATTTTAATTTTTTAATTCAATTACTTATTTATGTATATTTAGAAACAAAACTGATTATCATATTCCAAGCTATAATTTTACATATAGATATCGTTACTGCTTTCTAGAGGTACACTTTTAATACATAAGCATAAATAAAAGAATTTAAAACACTTATATAGATAGACACAGAATCTTTCCCTCAAAAATTTAGGCAAAAAAGTGTGCATTATATGTGGGAAAATGTGATAAACATTTAAAAGTAAAATCTTTTTATATTTTTTCTTCAGCATTAAAAATGATCTATTGAAATTAAGAGATAAAATTCAATTTGGAATTAATGAGTACTGTAAATTTCAATCAATGTTGAAAATTGAGCTGACTTTTAAATTTTCTAAATATAAATTAAATCATTGAATTAATATCCACCTAGTAGCCAACATAAAGAAATGATATTTTGCTTCATCCTTGTTAGGTCTAGACCTTTATGTATAGTTTAAAAGCATAAACTTACATATGTATAATTTAGGAGTAACATGAACTAGTGAACATTGAAGAAAGCTTCTCTTCTTCCACATGCAAGTGTTATGAATCGAGCACTAATTTGAGAGTACCTCCAGGACACGAAGAAATTTGGAACATGAAGAAAAGAAAGACAGTGGGTGCCCAGTAGTCATGGGAAATGGCACTTCATGCGAGAATCCATTATACTCATACTATTGGCGAGGATGACTCATTATTTAATTTGTTTTTCCATTACGTGAGTCCTATTGGCCATTGGTATTATCCCTGAACACTGAAGTGTTGTCAGTCTCTGAGGCTGGCAGTGTCATAGCCTACAAACCTTCCTGGTATTTGGATACAGTTATCATTTCTTTCAAAGACAGGGCAAGAGATGTGAAGAGCTGACCTGGGACTTGAATAGCATTAGGAATGACAGCAGATATTTAGGGTTATAGATTGTGAGTCTCAGAGTCTAAAAGACAGAGATGCCCAAGTATTCTTTGGTTAACTCCTTTCGCTTAGGTGTAAGAGCTTGGGCACCACTGAGGCTGAGTTTTATAGGATGGGTGTCCATATATCGCCTCGCTCTGTACCTGCCAGCACTTCCCTATGGATGCGCAGGCTACTTCTTGCCCACCGCGCCATACTCTCCCTTCTTTATAAGGCTCTTCTCTGAAGGACTTGGCTGTCTCTCTGACATCTGGCTTTCTCTTGGATTTTCCAGAAGATATATTTCTTTTTTTAAAAAAGATTTTATTTATTTTTAGAGAGAGGGGAAGGGAGGGAGAAAGAGAGGGAGAGAAATATTAGTGTGTGGTTGCCTCTTGTGCACCACCTACTGGTGACTGGGCCTGTAACCCAGGCATGTGCCCTGACTGGGAATCGAACCAGTGACCCTGTGGTTCTCAGACTGGCACTCAATCCACTGAAGCTACACCAGCCTGGAGCAGACATATTTCCAATGTACCTGAATATCATTGTTGTCACCGTTCAAATTCTATCCTATGGATATGTGGCTAGAATCTTTTTGCATGTTCCTGAACAACTTTTGACTGTGAAGGCCACTTTTTCTTAGGGCCTTAAGGAAGATCTGAAGTTCTTTCAGGAGTGATACTTAAATCCACATGCTGCTCCGAAATAATCTCTACCTTAGCCTATAAATAGTCTTTTCTCAATACTGGTGGTCTAAAAAATGACTAACTCTTCCACGTGTTTAAGTCCTTTGAAGACAAGCATGATATAGTTGAGAGAACAAAACTGCTCTAGTTTTTAGGTCTGCTATTGGTATCACTTCCTCACAGGTGGTTGTCACCACCCAGATGTAAAAATAGAGACTGTTCGCCTTTTTGGGCAACACCAAGGTCACTTTCCCAGCTTGTTTATAGCCATGCAAGGAGAGCTCAAACAGATAATTATGATAAAAGCAGAGAATTTAGGGGCTCAGATTATTTAGAACTGAGACTAAGGATTTAACTTTCTAGGCATCTCCCATCAGTTCTACATCTGTCATCCGTTCTACATTCTTAATGTGAATTTTTTAACTGACTTGCTTCAAAATGATACATCAGTTGTTTTGTCACCAACCGCCTTCTCAGTTCCTCCTTAAATGTCAATTTCATACTCTCCCATAGCCCTTCCTGCCTTTCACTTTCTTGGACCTGCACAATGAGAGGAGCACGGTGGTTAAGGGCAGGCCTTAAGTTGTAGCTGCACCACTTGCTGAAAAGTGACTTTGGGAAAATTGCCCAACCTCTCTTAAGTGTCAGTTTGTCTATTTATTAAATGGGGATTTTCAACGCCTGCCTCACAGGATGGTGGGAAGGGTTAAATGAGGAAATGCAGGCAAAGTACTTGGCAGAGGTAAGAAAACAGCAAATGGTGCCTATTGTTACTCATCTTCCTTTTGTCCATGTAAGAAATGTCCAAGCTTGTAGAGAATTTTTATGAGTTTATTTGAGCCAAAGTGATCACAATTGTGGGGAAGCAAAATCTCCACAGATTGAGAAAACGCTCGGAAGAACGGCATTTTGCAGCTGATTTCATGCATTGGAATGAAAGGAGAAGACATAAGGAAGGTTACATAAAATCCATCGGTGGCAGATTAAAGGGGCTGGGAAAGCAAAGTGGGGAATCTCTGGGACTGGAGAGAAAACAAAATGGAGAGACATTTTTTACATCGGTGGATACAAGATAGTTAGCAATTCACATTTCCAGCACACAGAGATGGTATTCAGGGAATGAGATAACAGTGAGGGGTTGTGTGGATTCTTGCTCTGGAGGGGAGGATGTGCCCCGAGGGGCCTGGAAAAGAAGACTGACATTTCAAAGGTATGTAATCTTAGATGCTAAAGGACGATAGACAGGCTCACTTAAGGTACAAACTGACCTTTGTCAAGGGAGCTACAGGTCTAGGGTGTGCCATGGCCCGCTTTTAGTTAGGAATTTTATGTTTACCCTCCTATGTAGTTGCTTTCGGTCTCTGAGTTTGTAGGACCCACCACACAGGCCCCCCTGTACTTGCCAGGTTTCGTATGCGGGCCCTTTTCCGTCCACACGTTTTATTTGTCTTATGGTTGTTTCACAGCTTTACTGAATATTGGCTCAATAGAAGGAGTAGAATCGAAGGGGAATTTCAAAGCCAAACAACAGAACCAACAGTTTTTACAATAGTTGCAGGACATTATTTGAACACAGAAAAATCGGATCACTCCTCAGAGATATACTGCCTCAAGGAAGAAGGGAATTCTTTCTTGGATGTTATCATAACTTAATGAAATAAATATTGTCCTTCTCTCCAGGTATGGGTTTTTGTTTTGGCACTATTTCCATTTCCAATGGAGTTACGTTACAAAATTTAACAGAACATTTTCTGTATATAAAATACTAACAAGCAAATCCCTGCCAAACCCCTAAAACAAAACGATTCAGACCCAGTCCATCTGACTACTATGGTGTCTTAGTTCCCTACCCCCATCCTGTCCCCAACAATTAATTGGCTGGGCAGTGAGGGTGGGCATGTGGCATGAGGGACACCTGCTGCTAACATGTGGTTTCTGCAGAGAAAGAGGTCCTTAGGTTATGAGGAAGCACTAATTCAGGTTCTGCATGTAGTTTACTCTGGGGTGGGGGTGTTGTGTGGGGGAGGAAATTGTGCATTAAAGGAAACAGATCTTGAGATAATCAGAAAAAAAATAAAACATCATTTCAAAATATTCGATGTCCTAATAAGCAGAATAAAAGACCCCTTCTTAGAATTAAAATAATCGAATCTCTCTTTTAACACATTAATTGGAATTTTCTGCTTGTTTCTCTTGAGTTTAGTCAGTGTTCCTGAAAATTCTCAGCATCCCCCACCTCATGCCTCTCATCTTGCAGTTCCCAGGCTGGCGTCCTCTCTCTCTACCTCTTCAAGGAACCTAATATTTCAAGGTCTCACTGGCATTTCTGTCCTTTCTGAGACCTCCCTTCCTTCTGCCTGCCTTTTTTATTGCTCTCTAAATTGTTTCAGTTACATTTTAAACTGCGTAGGAGCAAGGACCCCGTCTTGTATTTTAAAAATGCCATCCATGTGCCTTCCAGTGCCTGCTTATAGTTCTGGGCACATAGTAAATGTAAATTGAACGCATTTTATCTGATGGGTTGAAGGCCTTCCTTTTACTTGCCCAGAAAATAAGGAAAATCTGCCAAGTCTTTTGTCACTTTCAAAGTATAACTGATCAGACTTTGAGAAAAACCTGCTTCGTTTATGTTTTAAAATTTCTCTGCTCATAGAATTCTCATGTCAATGAAGTGCAGCCTCGGGTAGAGAACAGAGAAGGTGGGAAGATGCAATTGAAATTCATCTGGAAGAAAAGCAAAGTAGAAAATAATTCATAAACATCGTAGAGATTTTGTTGTTACCCTGAAGAATGATCCCACATGTACTAGGTAATGGCCTCCAATTCCCATGGCACTAAACAAGCAGAAGTTCTGGCAAATAATCGCTTTTGGCTTGCCTGCTTTTCTTCACGCAACAAAGAAAACAACATGCAAATGGATTGCAGTGTCCTGGCCAAAGGCGAAAGGAAAGCCCAAACTCAGGGGGCCGCGAGTGTGAGATGACCTTCGAGTTACTTTCTCGTTTTTTACCTGCTGCTGTTTGTGATTCAGGAAGGACAGCTCTTCGTGTTGTCCTGCTGAACCAGCTTTTCTTTCCGTTTTTGAAAGTCTCTCAGCAGATGCTATCATCTGGAAAACAAAACAAAACAAAAAGGCAAAAACCTACAGATCGCTCTCCCTCCACATACCAAATGAGGCATACACCAAATCCAGAAAAGGGCCATTCTGCTTTCTTTTCAATTCCTCTAGGCCCAATGGTAGCTTTTGGTGTGTGCCTATATCTCTTCGAGTTTTCTTATTTGAGGATATTTATATTATTTTTTTGTAACTCCGTATCAAATAATATAGAGAGGGTTTCTGCTAATTACTATATATATCATTACAGTGGCTACACAAATGAGGTTGTTGATAGATGGATTATTAAAAATGAAACACTTGAGATTATTTTCTGTTCTCTTGGCAGAAATGGCATTTGTATAAGAAAAGTCAGTTTGGCTTTTTCTATTACTGCTTTAATCTTTTTCTCTTTCCTTCTCTCCTCACCTTCCATTTATCCTTCCCTGTTCTCAGCCTGCTCTGCAATGATTCTAAAGTATAATGACCTTGCGACCCACTTAACATAGGAAGCAGGACACTGGCCTGGTTTTTCTGCTTTTTAAAATATCTACTTACATAGCTGCATTTTAGTTCTTGGACACAGTCAAAAAAATTTTTTGGTAAGTTTGGCCCCCCTGCTTAGCCTCACTCAGTGTGATCCTTTTTACTGTCTGACTCATTGTGTCACATAGATTTCCCGCACATGTTCGTATGCACTTTCCTCCAGCTTTTGTTGAATTAAATTTCATTGCTCTTTAGTTCTTCCTAAAGATTCTTTTCACAAATGGTGTCATATTAAATTTTTTAAAAATGCCTGGGACATAATTTGATATTTATAAGGTATATTTTGATTTTGTAAAAAAAAAAAAATATGAATTATTGTTATCATTTCCTAACTATGTGAGAGAAATCAGAAAGTGGAAGTTAAACAGTGGCTACTGTGTGTTCCAGTATGTAATCAGGAACACTATATAATCACTCCTGAAGCCCTTAAGTTTGCCTGCTGTGCTGGAGACTGGTAACAAATAATAATGTATCTGTAATATGGTATCAATAATATTAGTTGGAGTTGTAAATACCCCTGGCTTTGAAACCAGCTTTGAAACCCAAGTATAATAAGAACAGAGAAACTCAGACAGTAAAGGACCTATGGGACATGTCACGCTGGGGATGTGGGAAGGACCCAGGACTATTTAGCTTGTAGAAGAAAAGGTCAAAATGCGATGTGAGAGAGGGAGCAGACTCTGTTCACATTGCCCCTCAAGGCCTTCTAGAAATAGACCTTCTAGCCGAGGTGGGGTGACTAAACTTCAGGAATATTACAAGCAGGATTCTTTCACTGGGTAAGGGTGAGCAGCACACGGTATCTATTAGAAATGGGGAGAATTCCAAGTTGCTTAGATGACAAAGTTATGAGGTGTCATTGGGGAAGGCGACGGGAGTCTGGCATTGAGCTTTTTCAGTGTCTTGGGGTTCTGACCCCATTTCACGTATTGGGTTCCCCTTCTTCCTGTTTTCTGTGAGTTGTGAGGCTGTGGTCCCCGGTGGTAGTCAGGGAAGTCTGCAAGCCTGCGCCGGAAGGAAGACTCGGAAGGAGCACCCAGGCTGGGGCTCAGCAAGTCAGCCTTGCATCTTTCATTGGGTCAGCTGATGAGAGAGTTTATTTATTGTTGCCAGGGCTACATCATTCTTCCACTAGGGTCATAAGAGTTTGGCAGCTTGTTAATTTTAGAGAAGTCAAGAGGATAAAGGTAAGAGTGTTTGAGGAGTTGTTAAAAACCATTCTTAGAAAAGTGACAGACTTCTCAGTTGAGGCCCTGAGCACAGTGTGAACTAAATACGAAACATCAGTCGAGACCGGTGTGTTATCCGGAGACTTGGCTGTCATGGAGGTGTTTACTGTTTTGCCACCAAGGCATCATAGAAACAGCCTGTTCCTGCAATGGCTTTGATATATAGCAAGCTAAAGGGAAGAAGAGACAAGGGTGTGGCTGGGACATGGAGGGAAATGGTATGAGAATATCATGGAAGTATTGAGAGGAGATGAGAGGAGTAATTTTAGAATGGAAATTTGGAATAGGAAAGAAAAGAATAGATATCATTTGGATGCTAACAGATCAGACAACTAGGAGATGAGTCTGACTTACAGAAACAAAACTCCATAGTGAATAAGTAAGAAGGGAGGCAAAGGAAACACGCCTACCTCATCTAAAACAGGAGTCTACCCTTCTTCTTGCTGTGCCTCGACTTTCCTGTGAAATAGGGTTCTCCTTTGGCTAAAGATGTATTATCTGGCCTACCCCCAGCCTCCAAGCTCTAAAAGCAGCCGTGTGTAATATTTCTTGTTTCAATCTAGGACCGAGATGAATCAATCAGAGTGACACATACTTAAAGTAGACTTGATTTTTAAACAATCAGGGATAGCTTTGCATTCGGAATTTCATGTTGGTAGAAATCAGAAAGCTTAAGAAGTCCATGAAGTAGACAGATTTTGTTTTGTTTTCATTTTGACAAAATTTGATCTGAAACACATATGACTAGAGGTCATTGTGAAAAACTGGTGGCAACTGAGAGAATGAAGGTAGTGGCTAAGAGAGTAAAATACCTGTGAATGTTATTTATATTCAGGCTAAGCCAGAGACCAGTATAAGTCCCAGTTTCCTGGGGAGGGAAAAGGATACTCACATTTGTGGACGAGGATAAAGGAGTTACACTTGCTGAAGACTGACTTTCTGTCTGGCACTGGGCTAAGTACATCATATCTGTGATCTCATCTATTCATCACAATCCTGAAATTAAGTATTATTCTTACACAAAAGAGGAAACTTTAGTCTCATCGTTTAGGAAAAATATATGAACCATAATTTTTTAACTATATCCTTCATTCATTGGGTCTTTGAGACAAGGATGCAAACATAAGCTTGAGTCTCAAGTCCCTGAGATTTCTTTTGAGAAATTAGCACTTCCTCTCCTGTGTGAGAGTATACTCACCCAAACCCTACAAGTCCTACCATTGCCACTGCCTAGATACGACTCCTCTCACAAAGATGGTAAGAAGGTCTGGAGACCTGCAAACCGTAGTGCCCCACCATCCTGAAGTTACACCCACAGCTCCTATAGAAACTTGGTTAAGCCTGAAGCTAGACAGTGGGACTATTCACCTGACCTTCTACGGACTCATGTTAAGCAGCTCCCACACTTGTGATGAAAAGTCCCTGGAGTAGCAGCATGGAACTAATCTCTCTGTCCTGAACGGTCCTATCCTAGGAATATATATATATATTTTGGATGTTGTTATGGACTGATTTAAGTCCTCCGTTTACCCCAATTCACATTTTGAAGCCCTAATCCCTAATGTGACTTTATTTGGAGACAGGGCCTGTGAAGATGTAATAAAGGTTAAATGAGGTCATATGGGTGGAGCCTTATGTCAATGGGACAGATTCCTTATAAGAAGAGGAAGAGTATTAAATCTCTCTCTCTCTTGCTCTCTCTCTCTCTCTCTCTCTGGGTGTGCACAGAGCAGAGGCCAAGTGACAAAAGAGCAAGAGGATGGCCATCTACAAGCCAAGAAGAGAAGCTGCACCAGAACCAACCGTCACAGCACCATAACCTTGGACATTTAGCCTCCAGAAATGCAAGAAATAAATGTCTGCTGCTGAAGCTGCTGAGTCTGTGGTATTTTGTTGTGGAGCCTGAGAAGACAAATACAGGTGGGCTTCCCGCAAATGCTGGGCCCAAAAGGAGGGTCTGAGTGTGAGCAGTTTCACTGGGTTAGGACCCCAGCAAACACTGTGAGACAGTGGGGAAGTGACACGAGGAAGGAAGGAAAACCAGTAGAAGCCACGGTTCTGAGCACACTACTGCTCTGAGGAGGAAGCTAAGCTCTTCTGGGCCACTTGTGAAAAACGGTGGAAAATATTTCAGAATCCTTCCCCCGCAGAGCATTTATCCACTGACTTCTACCCTTCATTCCCTGACGGTTCCTCCTGGAGGGCAGTTTCCAGTCTGCCCAGCCCTGCCCAGGGTCGGAGACTGCCAGTACAGGCAGAGACATGCAGAAAGTCATCCAAACATGAATGGCCCATCGGTTACTTCCTGGATGGGTGGAGGGGATATGGTCGGGGCACCAATAAGATCTTCCCCGTCCCCAGTTCAGTGACCTCCAAAATTGCCCACTAGCATGCTTCTTCCCACTGTTGCAGATGTACTTCTCTCTCTCAGCCCATGCTCCTGCCTCAGCGCACAGAGAAAGAAGCAGACATGTGACGGCACTGCTGCCTTCTAACACTTGTTCCCACTTGGGGAAGGCTGGGAAGGAAACATCTTGCATCTTTCTGCTCCTCTCCCTGGCTTCCCCAAGGGACGGAGAGTAGCTGTTATGATGGGTGGAAAGCCTGCTATCGCTTGAGTAGGCTGGTCCATGTGGGAAGAGTCCTCGTGTTTTTTTGGCATAGCCCTTTTCTTTGACCGCTGCGTACTTTGGTAAAAGGGATGGGGCATTCCTCACTTCTCTTTTCCCGTCAGGTCAGCATAGACCTGAGGATGGGTCTACAACCAATTCCTAGAAGCACACAGAGCTATTTTTCTCTTGAGTTCTCCTTCCCACCAACATGTGATTGTGTGAGGCCGGCCTCTGAAAGTGTGAGAAAATAAGTTTCTGTTGTTTAAGCCATCCCGTGTGTGGTGCTTTGTTATGGCAGCCCTAGAACACTAACACACCGAAACAGAGCCATTCCCGGGAACTCTCTGTAGTGCGGCTTGTTCCTTTTGCTGGGATCACTAGCTAAAAGGTTTATGTACTTCTAGAACTGCTTGTGGCCATCCTTGCCACACGGATGCTACTGCCCTGCACTTGCTGGGTAACAGCTGCCTGAGAACGAGGCCAACACAGATGGGAGGGAGAGGGTCTTAAGAATGTCATTGGGCTGGGCTACAGTCATGCGCGAGGCTAGCTGTGCCCTTTGAACTTCCCAGTTCTACCAACCCATACTTTGGTGTGGGTGTTTGTGTGTCTAGCAAGTTTGAGTTAGGCTGCTTTCACTTGCAGTCAGTTAAAGATTCCTGACTGTTACCTTACTTCTTTGGACAGGCTAACTTTCCCACACTGCATTATAATGGGTACCTGATACCTTGATGTTATGTATGGAACGCTGCTGTGGACAATTTAACATTCATTCTTATTAAAAACCAGTGTTAAACTTTCATCATAAAAAGACATCACTGTATAATGGACGCAGTAGATGCCCCACTCCATCTCTGTGTTACACCTTATCCCGCATCCTCATCTGATCACGGGCTTTATGCCGTCCCTGTGACCCATCTTTCCCAATTGCTCTGCGCTCTGCGACTCCCCGCCTCAGGGGTGGGTGATACGGAGATGGAGGAAAAATCACGAATGTTCATATGTCAGAACCACACAGTCAAAAGTCCCCACATGGAGATGAAGAGTTTTTTTGCAGTGGGATGGTCTTGAGAAACAGCGGACAATGGCTTGCCTGAGAAGTCTAATTTGACTGAAATTTCCCCTGGCGAAAATGTGCCCCTGCTGCCTAGGATTTGAACGAGAAATTCTCACCTTTGTAATCTGTCCTTTATATTAAGACATTCTGCCCACCGAAAGGCTGACCGAATGCAAATTTCAAGGGAAGGGATGAACAGCACACATGCATAGTATTTCCTGTTAGCACCCATTATTAGGGCAAAAGGGACTGGGGTAGAATCGAGGGCAGAGAGATCTGGAGCATGCGCAACAGCAGGACCCCAGGCAAATCTCACTTCCTCCCTATTACTGTACCTGTTCTGCTGAGGCCACCATCCCGAAATGAAGTTTTCCTTCAGTGAATTCCCACAGCAGTAGTTACTGGCAACAGCACGTTCAGCACGAACTGTTTAATATGAGCTTGGACCCTGGGCCCCTCCATGACTGAGTTGCGTGAGTACGCACGGAGCCGTTCCCCCTCTATCCACCCCTCCTCCTCTCCGTTTCTTTCTCTCCCTCCTGTTTTTCCTTCTCTCAGTGTCTAAGTCATATACAAAATATTGACATTATCTTGAAAAATTATTCTTGTTCTTCATAAAAAGTCAAGCAATATTGAAAAGTACAGAATTGAAATTATCTTCCTAAATTTTTCCACCCCAACATAGCCAGTGGTTATTTCATATTCCTCTCTGTGTATCTTGCAAAGATGGATATATAAAAACATAAACACTTTTAGAAATATGGGATTACTCTATGTATGGTATTTGAAAATAATTATGTGTTCGGTTTTGCTTTAACAAAAAAGAAGAAATAGAATTAAAATGAAGTATTGCTAAACTTCAGTTAAATTTCCACTATAAGACACATTGGACTTTCAAGGATCTTTGCTAAGAAATAATAGAGTGCACTCATTTTTTAAAACTACAGAGTTAAATTTTAGACAGTATATAATGACTCCTTGCTCTATAGATGAGAAAATTAGCACACCTCCCCCTTGCAGCTTTCACCTCTCCTCCAGTTTTTTTATCATCTGTAGTATAACTTCTCATTGTCGGAGTATTACTTCAAATGAAGTGTACATATTCTTAGATAAAAAGGCTTTTGAAATATATATTTAAGTTTATATATGCTTTATTTACTTATTTATTTATAAATTGAGATCTAACATTGTGTTTGTTTTAGGTTTACAACATGATGATATATGTATACATTGAGCAAGGATTTCCACAGTAAGTTTAGTTAACATTCATCACCTGAT
The DNA here is from genome assembly GCA_004026545.1 of Mormoops blainvillei. NCBI lineage: Eukaryota > Metazoa > Chordata > Mammalia > Chiroptera > Mormoopidae > Mormoops > Mormoops blainvillei. The sequence goes on along the minus strand of PVJD01003728.1, from coordinate 29,066 downwards.
ACCGAGGTATTGACTGAGAAGAAAGAGAGACTTCTCTTAGTTTTTCATCTTCTTTGTTGCAAACAAGCTGGGCTGTGGAGGGCCTTTTCCCGTCTGGCGTGGAAAATTCCAGCTGTAGACGGTGCACAGGAGTGTGAAACGCTCCTGCGCTGCCATTTCCAGACAGAAGTTAGCTTTGGTGATTCATCAGGCGACTCAGTCACTTCGTAATTTGCTTACAGCAGACACTGGGTCTCCTTGGAGCCAGACTGGGGCTTGTCTGGGCCTTTGCCAGCCTCTGCCTCTGACGGGCTGGCCTCTCTACCTTATCGAAATCATTTTTAGTTTTAGCAAAATAAGCTACAGATATTTTAATTTTTACTTTTAATGAGAAGACAGCAACAGATTTATACAAGGAAAAATGCCTTTTCTGAAGGTTATTGTGTTTTTATTGGTCCCATGGTAGAGCTAAAAAATGACCTTTCAAGGTTGTTGGAAATAAACTGATAGGCATTTTCAACACTTATTGTCACATCTCCTTTTCTGAGGCTTGTAAGAAAAGGTTAGAGTGGAATACATTTTGCCTGGTTCAAAATCATGACTGTTGGGAAGAATGTGGATTTGTAGACAGGTTCTTTCTGGGTATATGCCTCTATAGTAAGTCATTCCAAGTTTTCCAATGTAAAATTATTACTTACGGAAGACCGGGAAAAGAATAGGTATTGTAAATAATTTCTTGTAATAGCTTTGGTGACCTTAAACTGAGTCCTTTTTTATTTTCTTTAACAGTTCATTTGACATACTGAGTGTCAAAATTCTTTCATTTTTTTCTGTTAAAGAGCTTCGCCTCACTTATAAATAATATGGACGAGTTCATAACATCTCAGATAATTCTGTCATATCAATAAATAATTTTTCTCTGAGATTTGGGGATTCTGGGATAAGCTACCTTAACTCATTATCTTGACATAATATTTTAAAGGTCGGCACATTATTGAAATTATGTTGCTTTACTTGATACTTTTTTCTCTTTTCTTTTTGGAATGCTTTTAATTTCACTCTGTATTATATTTATTTAACATATAGTTTTGACTAGCTATAGTAATGACATCTTTGAGACTTATTATTCATTTCTTCTTTCTTAAAGTTCTTCCATTGTTTTACCTGTTTTTAGCAGCTTAAACAGAAAATTTAAACATGCACCTTGTGCTATAAGGCCACAAGTGGCTCCCTTGCCCTTTATCTTTCATTCGCTTCTTTTACTCCCGTCTACACTCCTCCTCTGAATAATTTTTTTTTCATTTTGGATTAGTCATATGTAATCAATTGCTTTTCAGATGATAGGATTGACTATATGACTCCTTAATTTGATGTTATAATGGTCCGATAATTTGATATAATCCAGACAATACTATTAGGTCAATACTATTGACAAAAATTAAAGAATCAGTACTAGCAAAATAATTTGCATGCTCTAATCATGGTAATGCTTTGATCGCGGTGTTTTTTCATGGTTCTTCTTTCCCATAATTCCATCCTAACTGGCATGAGTGCTTAGCCCCACATTGCAGTTTCTCTCCCTCGAGCTTTTCCTCTCACCTAGCTCAACTTTCCTTCTCAAGAGATGGGTTATGAAAGGAACAGATTTAAAATTCACTGCCTGGTCAAGGTAAACATGCTAAAGAGAGGTGTTGAGGTAAAGTTACATCATAAAACTGTTTGTTTAAAAGAAAGTCATCATTTTGTCCCTTTAGGAATTTCTCTATTAAATTTACTTGTGCAAAGAATGGTGTTCATGAGAATAACTACTGAAGGGCCTTCGTGAAAAGGAAGAGCAAACACACAGTATTTTATGTCATGAAAAGAATGGCACTGAGAAGTTAACAGGAAAGCCCACAGCCTCACGATGACTCGGGGTTTAGCTTCGCAGGGCCGCCCTCAACGTCTGTGTGAGTACTCACGTGCACAGGAGAACGCACTGATTGGAACCTGGTTTATTTTAATTCACTGATTCTTTTTGTTTATCAAAGTGCTTACTTAAAATAAGTGATGTTAATAACAGTTCACTCCCCTCTATTCTGTCCCCCTTTTCAATCTTTATTTCTAGTGTAATAGGAACTTGTTTTTCTTCTCAGATAGTAGGTTGCAACTGGGAACATGATTGGAGTTGGTCGGTTCTCGCTGTGACTCTGAGTAACAGACAACTGTTTGCTATGAAGTCCTATAGAGCCACGAAATACCTCTGTTCGTCACCTGTATATAAAAACAAACTCCGCCGCTCCCTTTCTAGCTCCTTATGAGCTTTCTCTAGCAAACTATTCTGAAAGCAGAATAGCAGACTATTTAAAAACAGAGTTTCTGGAGTTAGGTCGGGCCTTAAATTCTGATGCCACCATGCACCAGTGAGTAAACTATTTGACCTCTCTTAAGTTTCAGTTTTCTCATCTATCAAATAGTTATTTGTCAAGACAATATAAAAATAATGTATGAATTAATTGCTATCGCAGAATAAAACCAGTAAAATATCTCTTATGGTTGTCTTATTATAATAGTAACTTGTGTTCACAAGCCATTTTATCATTTTTAAAGTATTCCATGCCCTTCGAATTCCCACGGGACTCCTACCTTTGAAAGAGTCTTAAAGGGCACAGCCATTACCTACATTTAGTAATTATGGTATTTTTCTGAGCATTTGTGACTAGAACAACACTGGACTGGGCTCTTCAGTTGTTACTAAAAAAAAAAAAGTCCGGTAGCCATCCATTCTCTTAATGTTCTCAATGTCTGGCTCAAGCTAAGTCTAAAGGTGGGAGTTCGGAAGACTTCTTGGACAGAGGCATGTGTATTTAGAGTCCCGAGGAGCAGGCCAGCTCCTCCTGGCATGGAGGGGACCAGACACCCAGGGACCTGCATCTTAGTTCCATCTCTGATGCTAACTAGATGCCTTACCACTTAACCTTTGAGAATCCTTGTTTCTTTGGCAACCAGGTAAGTTTTCCCAGGGAACTGCTTCAATCCTGTTGTTCTTCTGCTAGAAAGCCGCTCCACTGCTCACTGAATTTAAGTCTCACCTACGTGCTTGGCATTCACAGCCCTCAGCCTGCTTTTCCGACCTTGTCCGCTGCAATGCTGCTGCATGGGCCCCACACTCTGTCACGGGTGCCATTTTCTGAGGGCTTCCCATGCTCTTTTGTCTTGGCCTGGCCTGAATGTCCTTCTCATCTCTGCTGGGCTCTCCTAAGGTGAACGGTGCTGCTTCCCACCTTGCCGCCCGAGGCAGAGGTCTCGATGTTCCTTTTCACAGTCTCTCAGCATCCCTCTTCAATTAATCACTCGCCACAGGTCCTATTAATTTTCCCTGATTAAAATATTTTTATATGTCCTCTGCATTCCCTCTGTATTCAGTGTATTAGCTTGGACTTCCTTCATTTCTTGCCTAGATTATTATGCTCGCCTCCTAATGCTTTTTGCCTTGCCTGCTCCCTTTAAATACGTTCCTCATCCCACCAAGAGGGTTATCTTTCTAAACTGCAGTTACGACCATGTCGTTCTCCTGCGTATCCTTTAATGCATTTTCATTAGTTTACGGAAAACAACCAAAAGCTTTTCATAGCTCATTTTGCATGGCAGTCACATGTGCTTTTGCTTTGTTTTCTTCATGAATAAAATCTACTAGTAACAACTCAGCTTTGTGTTTCCCAAAGCGCCTAGCAAAGCAGCTTGCGTTCCAGCAGGTGTTCACTATATGCCTGCTACAGGATTCTATTGAAATATACAAATATTATCAACTTTACTTTTCTCAAGGTAGTTGTGATGATTCAGGGAAGTTTTATATAGAAGAGCACTGACAAAATTAAATTGGCCCATGCTCAGCGATGATATATATATATGTGTGTACACATTTTTAAAGCGTAGGTGATTCATGTATGCATAAGTCCATCTGAAAAATTCATTATTTCCACAAACTACTCAACAAAACTCATCTTCACATGATTGATGTTGGAGAGATGATGAACTGTTGCAAATCTCTTAAATAACGGCATAGCTTTGTAACTAGAGTTTAAAGATGGTGGAGATGGGATGCAGTCCGTAGGGCTATCAGCAACACACAGGGCCACTGGACCGGTTGAGGTCTAGGGCTCCCTACAGACAGCCAACGAGCATTTAATGAGCATCACAGAGGGGCTTAATGTTCCATACCATTACTCAAGGGCCTTCTTTTCTTGGCCCAGATGACTCGGTAACTCCACGAAGCCAAGTGGCCTGTTGCCAGAGTTAAAATATTCTTTCTCTTTCATCAGTTCTTCCCTCCCTCTTCTCGCTGCAAGGCATGGAAGAGAGAATTGGAGATGGATGGCTCGCGTCCTGCTCCACTTTAAGCACCCTTTCACCATGAAAATGGACGTCCTCACTGTTCCTCTTAAAGAGATGAAAACATTTCTACTTAGAATTCAGTGACTCATTCCACTTGGCCACACTACATTCTTTGTAGGGCGGAAACCCTGAATTGAAGTACAGCTGGCCAAGTTGGGGAGAAAACTTTAAGCTGTTTCTGGGAAAGAACTTTGAGCCTTCTTGCTGATGATGAGAAACAATTTTTGTGCTTTGCAAAGGGTTAGCAGCATAAGTCTGTGCTAGTGAATAACCGTCTTGGACCTCGCCAAAGAATGCTTGGGAGGTTTTGATTACCATCAAGTTCTTTTTCACTGAAGCATCTGAGTTCCTGAATTCTTATGATAAAGTCTGGAGAAGCATCAAAGAACACAAGGGAGGGGGGAGTTACCAGATATTTCTTAATAACAAAAGTGCCTTTTTTTGCTATAGTACACTTTTGTAGCTAAAGCCAGAATGTTCAATGCTATATGTAACTGGAGATAGCCTCTGTATGTGATTGCTTATTATATGGCAGAATCTAAGCTAAGCACTGACTGCAAAATGTCATTTAACCCTCGCATATAGTTCTCTATGTGATAGAGAACTATAACCATCAAACTGAATCTGCATTTGCCCAAGAGACCAATGGGTGTTTATTCATTCATCACCCTGGTAGAACAATTTAAGGGACTAAAATGAAACTGTGACAGGGGAAGAAAGGCTCAGTTCTGAGAAGAACACCATGTTTAATAGGATTCCTATTAAAAGGTAAGGGGTGTGGAAGAAACAGACTGATGCTAAACTCCAGTGGGCAGCAGTCATCTCTCCCAGTTTTTATAAATCACAAAAATGTGTTTCAAGTTTTTCTGGTCTGGATATTTCGAAAATTTGCTGAGTCCTTTAGGATCACCTGACACCATGCTCTCATCCAGGTGAAAGGGAACCCAGAAAGAATGTGATTAGTCTCATTATCTTATCCAAAACCTTATGCAGTGGACCTAGAGGCTCCAAAGGGCCTGTCATGGGTTAAGGCCCCATGGGTTATATTTCAGTAGCTAACGAAGCATTCTCCTGTGTATATCTTACCCAAATCTCTATACAGCGTGGACATTTTCAGGACAAATCCTTTTCAAATGTTAAATAAACAGGGATTTAAAAATCTTTCCTGCTGTTTCAGACAAAATTCCAGCTGTCAGCTTCTTTCTTCCCTCCAACAAAAACAAAACAAGTGACTTATATCCATACACAGGTCACCGAGCTTAATCTTGCTGCTCTCTTACAGGATGTATGCCCTTCGTCGATGGTCTGCTTTGGTGAGCTCTTCATCTTCCGCATAATCTCAGTGTCTCTCGGTGCTCCTCTTGCTCATCGCAGCTCTGTTAGTTTAAGCTTGTATTAGTTTTCCTACTGCTATTGCTTACTCAATTTTTTGTCCATTGTTCCAGTCTTAACCTTTTCCTACCGATCCACTATGTTGCCACAGTTCCCTTGACAAAATATACCACTAATTTTATGCACCTTAAACCCGGTGATAGGTCTTTACTGTCCCCCAAAGCCTACCAGATAAAGTACCAACTCCCTGGAATTGGGGTTTAAGGCAGAACTTCATTACTTACCCTTCTCTCTTTCCAGATCCTCAATCAGTTGTGGGTTAAACACATAAGCCAGATGGGTGTGAAAATGCAGTATTCAATTTATTGCTGATCATACCGCACCAGGGCTTGGGTCACAGGCAGGATAAAATATGGCTTCCTGCAATCCTTTTTTTGAATTTACCATATAGTTCAGGAAGAGCTGCTGGAGGCCCATTTTCTTTTGGTGCAGATTTGGGGGCCTGGGGATTGCCTGAGAGGCTGAGCAATCAATCTCAAGCATGTTTGCAGGGCTTGTGAAGTGTATGGAAATAACACTTTCTGAAAATCTTAGGGGGAGGCCAGCCTGTTCAATTCCTGGGAATCCGATGGGCTAGCAACTAAACCAGCAGTCATACCAGAACATGGTCCTTGAATTCAAACTGGTTTTGCAGTTTCTGTTTCTCAACAATAAGTCTTTCCCTGCTTGCCTCTTTGTCCCTGCCCTTGGAACAGGGGACTGGGATAGCGATGTGGGTTCATCCTTGTGCGTGTCTTTTTAAAATGGGGCAATGGCAGTGTTTTGGAGGTGTGGAGAATAGAGCCAGAAGTGTTTGATAAAGACCTGGGAAATTAGGTTTCCCCGGTGCTCTGGCTTTTCCTGCATCCCAGCAGTATCTCCTTTGGAAGTAGACAAATCAGCCTTTGTGCCTTCCTAAGGAGTTCTTGAGGAAGAAATGACTTCTTTGGGGAAGCTATGTGGACCTGTCCATTTCTGCTATTAGAGGGTCAGCTTGGGCTGAAGCTTTTCGGCCTGAACTGAACAAGTCAATCCATTTTAACTTTGTCACAGTTGGTCCCGCAGAGACATGGAAGTGAACTGGATTGAGCTCCAGGACACAAAAAGGACAAATCTACCCAGTGGGTTTTGTTCCCACTTACCAAACTCTGTCGTCCTCCTAGGTAATGAAAGGCCAAGTTCACTGCCCAGCATCCCACCTGTTCTCAACCAACCCCACACTGTAATGGGTCAACTCCAGCACCCCACTTCTAGGAACTGATGTCTGCATTGGGCAGGATTCTTGTGGGTGCAAGTGACAGAAGCCCACAATTCAGACTAGATTATGGCCAGAAGTATACAAGTCCAAGCTGTATTTTTATAACTGTTTCGAGTATCAGAGACAGAAAGACCCTTCTTTTTCCAGAGACCTCATGTCAAATATGGTGGAGAGGGTCTGATGATCCCATCTCAGGGCACGTGCCTCTCCCTTGACCAACTGCAGTGCCCAGAAGGAAGTGCTGCCTGAGCGACCAGTTCCAGGATATGTCATGGGTCTACCTCTGTGTGGGGCTGTGGGAGATACCCCTATCTCAACCACCCTGGAAGGAGCTTGGGATTTCCTGGAGGACAACAACAGAACAGACAAAGAACACAGGACCCCCTATGTGGGCCTTATTGTGCTGTACCATGATGGTGTGTTATGTGTCTCATTTGGCCTCCATGTTACACTCAGAGCTACTGCACAGCAAAGATCACAATTTGTCACTCTCACAAAGTCAGAAGAGGATGGCTAAGTCTGGATTTCACTCACTTAAAAAGGGAAGAAGAGAGAATCCCCAGGCACCTCGGCCTTGTGGCCATGTGGCATCTGCTCCAAGTACCACAGCCAGCCAGGTCAACACCCCTTCAGTCACACCGAGAAAGGATGCTGGCACAGCCGCATGCCCTGCTGAGTCTGGCGCCCTTCCTGCCGAAGCCGAGGCTCAGTGGAGCTGTTGCTTGGGAGGTCTGCGGGAACAGCCGCGGCCAAGCCACCTGTTCTGGCTTCTCAGGGCCCCACAGGCTGCCAGGTTTCCCAGGCCACAGGGGTTTCTGACTGTGGGATGGAGCACTCCGAGGGCTTCAGTCGTGCCCCCGGGTAAGCGTGCTGCATACCAAAAGGGCCTCTCCGCCAGGTTCTTCTTATAATGTTCCTTTAAAATTGCACTTCCTATTTTAAATTAATTTTAGTTTTACAGAGCAATTGCAAAGACAGTACGGCTTCTATATATACTTTACCTACCTTCTCCTCTTGCTAACATCTTGTAACCATGATGAATTTGTCAGAAGTAGGAAATTAGCATTGCCATTAACTAAAAGGTAGACTTTATTCAAATTTCAGCAGTTTTCTCACCTCATTTGTTTTTTCTTTCAGGATATCACATTGCCTTTAACCAAGTTCTTTTGATTTACTCACAGAACTAATTCTCTTATGTCAAGAGGCCGGTGGGGTAGATTAATTGCCTTAATGGCCTTCGGTTATCGCCCTTCCCTGTAACCATGCTCCTTGCGAAGTGAAATTCAGCACCTCCTATAAAAGGTGGAGTTTACATCTCTACCCCTGAATCAGGTCTGGCCCTGTGACTTGCTGTGGCCAATAAAATGCAGCAGGTATGAAGATGTATCTGTTCTGAGCCTGGGCCCCAAGAGACCTTGGGGGCTGCTGCTCTCTCTCTTGAAGCCCAGCCTCTTCATAAGAACAATGCTGGGCTAGCTTGCGGGATCCAGGGCCTACATGAATGAGACAGCAGACATCCCAACTGAATACTGAGGCTGCGTTAGATAACCAGGCCCCAGCTAACTGTGCATCCACGAGTGAGCCCAGCCAACACCAGCTAAGCCCGTCCCAGAGCAGCGGGACGACCCAGATGGCCTGTAAACTTGGGAGCAGAACACATATTTATTGTTGTGAGTCGCTGAGGCTTTGTGGTTGTATTTATGGAACAGTATTGTGGCACCAGATAACCGATACAACAAAGTCGGGATTAATTGTGATATAGGCCATCTGGTGCCTCAGGTTTCACTGTCACCAACAACTTGGGCTAAATTTGTTGAATTTTTCAAATTGTGTGTCTTCTTGAGACTGGTTTTAGGCTTTTGTGACTTGTTTTGGTAAACACTTCTTAGAGGACCCACCCCTTTTTGCCTGAGTGGGTTTGAATAGAAAACTCATACATGGAAATGTATTTCTCCTGTAATACTGGGTAGTTCTGGGTGCTTTTCTAACCCATGGTGTCATTGGCTTGTGCATCCTGAATTTAGGGATCACGATATATCCCCAGGTTTGTTTTTTTTTCCATTTAATTCCAAAGACCAGAAACGCATGCATATTTGCGCTGGGATTTTGCTGGTTTGAGTATTTCCCGAATAAGCTGTCTGTGTTGGCAGGGTTTTCTGCTGACTGCAGTGGGTACAAGTCTAGAATTTAAATTTGATTTTTTTCAGCCATTGTAGATTAAAAATAATTTTTTCCTCTCTCCGGGTGGCCAGTGTCATTTTTCCTGTGGGTAAAACCAGTTACAAAAGGACATTATATCATTTAATGTAATGCCCATTAGGGCAGCTTCACTCCTCAGTCCCGGAGCTAAATTCTGCTTCCCCTAGAGAAGGCTCTTGTTCTCACTTTTTGAAGAGTTCAAGCCTTTTCTCTACCTTTTCCACTCTCTTAGATTCCTCTTCCTTCCTGCTGGTGGAGGGACAGTTTTCCCAGGATTATAAAGATTCAGGTTACAGTCCCAAGCGCTTTGCCATCCTCCCTCCAGACAAGCGCTTATCCCTAGCTCCCTGGCAGTGGAGTTTCAGTATCTTGTAAATGGGAGAGTGACAGAGGGACTTGCAACTTGTTTCTGAGCAGCAATAGCCTGGGTGTGTCAGGTGAGGAAGGGGATCTAAGGGTCCAACTTCCTGTCACGGGCTTTCAGATGCCTCTCCTGTTTGCCGGGACCTGCCCAACTTTCTCGGCAACTGTGCTCCAGTGCCTGAGACTCTGTGGGTTTTGTGCAACAAAGAAATTTGCTTCGTGGTAGAGTCCTGCCCCTCCTCCCACCAACCGGGGCATTTGCTGTTCAGATTTCTTGGTTCTTTATCACATTTCCATCTTTCAAAAATGTGTTGACACCTCTTTTTCACTGTTGTATCCTCTTACATTCTCTCGGTTCTTATGGGTGTATGTTTTGAATATTTTTTTTTCTCCAGTCTTCTTTTAGTGAGGTTTTGCCAGAGAGCAATCCGTGATCCATTCGCCATGTTTAGCCTGAAGTCTTAAGGCTTTTTAGATTTTTCTAAACATATACAATTTTTTTTTCTGCTAAAGCTTAGTAATTGTCTTCCAGAATCTTGTTTTGCTTTAAAAAAATCACATAATAAATTATCTTCATTGAAAAAAGACTTGGAACTAGAGAGTTTAGGAATTTAAAGCAAAAAAAAAATTTCTTACCTATGGGGACTTCAGTAACTCTATAGTTATAAGAACAGCAACAAAACTTAAACACCACTGGGCATATCTCACATTTGATTGTATGCAGCTTTTGTTGAAGAGAATGGATTTTCTTTTCTTACCATTATTAGTACTCTCATTATCAGAGTGCTCGTCTTCACTCCTATCTTCTAGTCACTTGTTTTACCTGAAGGTGGGCACACAACAGAACTATCTTTGGTGTCATAGCTTCTTTTCTCTGAAACCAGTGATGGCAATGCTAGTGACAGTATAAGGCAAAGTCTGTTCCATTTCATATTGAGAATATGACATTATAATCAAATCATACATAAGCTTTTGCACATGCAAATATCATCCTTTAAAAATATAAACCAGATCATAACACAGCTACTATTTTGCAACTTGCTCATTTCTCTTTACATATTGCGAGTCCCTTCCAAGTCAGTACATAAACAATCAACTCTTTTTATTTTTCGAAAGAAATTCCTCAGGTGGTTTTCAATTCAGCGCAATGTTGTAATAAACATGCTTAATAACTTTCTTGCTCTTTTGTTTATTTATTTCCATAAATTTGTTCCAGAAGTGGAATTCTGGGTCAAAGGGCCTGCATTTGTTATGTTTTGGTAGATAAGGGCAACTAGTCTTGAAAAAAAGCCAATTTATACTTTCCAAGCAACTGTCAGAGTGCCTGGTTTTCATTCGTTCTTCCTCACTGTACTTTTCTCCTTGTAATCTTTGCATAGATGATGAGTGAGAAGGTGCCGTTTCAGCAAGCAGCCGTGATATCGAAAAGCCCAGCACTGTTGCTCTTTGCTCTGCTTTCTGTCCTCATTAACAGACAGACATTTTCTACTATTTCTAGTAAGTGGAAGGAGAGTGAAGTCGCTCTGAAGTTTTCAACAAATCCAGACGCTTGTTCATTAAAGGGTGGTTGTTCCTGAGAACATGAGTGACCTGAATAGCTTATGTGGACCACCGCTTGATTCTGTCACTCTGGTAGCCTTTTAGAGGAATACCAGGTCGGGCGGTTACCAGAGGGAGGGGGGTTGGGGATTAGTAAAGGGTAAAGGGGAACAAATATATGGTGACTGAAGATGATTTGACTTTTGTGGTGGGGCACACAGTGCAGTATACAGGTCGTATATCATAGAAATGTACAGTTTAAACCTAGATAATCTTACTAACCAATGCCATCCCACTGAATTTAATAAAATAATACACCAGGTCAGGGCTCAAATGCTCTCTCCCTGGTGCCTCCCTCCTTAAAGATCCCTGAGAGGAGTTTGAACTGTCAGTAACACTTATCTCTAGCTAGAGGGAGAATGATTTCTTTAACTGCCTCTTTAACTGCCTTCCTTAGCATGTTCATCTAATCTTTGGGAGCTTTTTCTGTATCAGTTCCTTGTAGCAGTCACTAGAGATACACTCTGATTCTTCCCTTTTAGGCTTTCAAAGGTTTGCATGCTCCTCCTCCTGTTTCCCTCATAAGATGTGGCCAATGGGGACCTTTCTCTTCACGTGAAGCCTGGTGAGAAAGGTTCTAAGGGAGAAAGCGTAGAGTAGAGCCTGTCTCTTTGCTGAGGAAGAGAGCCAAACCAGCTAAAGTTGTTCATGTGCTCGAGTTAGAGTGCGGAAGTGAACTGGACACCTCTTATGAATCTTTTCAAATTCTCTAGGTCGTCTCTTACTCCAGCCATACAGGGGGCAAAAATTGACTTACCTTGAATCTCTTGCTTACTATAATGGGGCTTCTCTGAGGCTGTGGCATGGGATGCTGTAGAACCCCATTCGGCACTAATTCATGTGACTCCCGGACTTATTGGGGAGGTAATACCTTGGGGCCAACTTTGATCGTAGAGGATGGGTGCTGCCAGGTAAATTTGTTTACCTTTTCCCCCCTGGGTGGATGTGATGCGTTTCCTCATTCTGAGATGGATTTCATTAGAAGGATCTGCAGGAATGAATTGCCGTAGTAAAGACTAGTAAATCTGAGGTAGGCTGAATGATGACACCCCAAAACTGGTTACATTCTTATCCCCGGAATCTGTAAATATGTTATTTTACATGGTGAAAGGGATTTTTCAGATGCGATACAGTTAAAAATTTTGAAATGGGTAGATTGTCTTGGGTTCTTTGGATGGGCCAAATATAATCACAAGGGTCTTTATAAGAAGGAGGTGGTAAAGTTAGAGAAAATAAAAGGTGAGGTGACAGAAACAAGCAGCTGGAGTCATGTGAGAAAGGGGTCAATAGCCAAAGAATACTGGCAACCTCTAGAATCTTAAAAACAAGCAAAACAAACAAACAAACAAACAAAACCAAATCCCTTCCCCCAATAAAACCCCCTTAGAGAATAGATTTTTACTTCCAGAGGCCCAAAAGAAAATAGCTCTGTAGGCACAGATTTTAGCCCATATGACCTAGTTCAGACTGCTGACATCAGGACTGTAAGATAATAAGTTTGCATTGTTTTTAAGACACAGCTGTAACAGGAAACTGATACAGCATCCATGCTTCATTCCTGCCTCCCTCATTGTCATATCTTGGGATCACATTCCTTAGGAAGTAAGTGCTCCTACAGAAGCCTTTGTCTCAGAGTCTGCTCTGGGGGGAGCCCAGGCTAAGACAGGAAATAACTGGATTTCAGCTGACAGTTTCTATGGTGTCTACACGTTGGTTGATCTTAGATTCCATCCAAGATGGCACTGACAAAGAAAGAAAGCCTCAACCGAAAGGTGCTCAGGTATCCTCAACGACCCGGGATGGGGGAAGGAATTGCAGTTGATCAGCCAGAGAACACCCCCATATCAGGGAAGCGGAGGTGAGGCCCTCAGTAGAGAAGGATGCAGTGCCCATGTGTTTGGGGTGTATCATCAGGGTCTAACTAGGAAAAGAGGAACTCCTAAAAGTCTTTATAGTGGAGGAATTTTACTGTAGGGAATTTTTAATAGAGATGACAGAGGCACTGAGAACAAGATAAGGGATGGAGGGATAGTCCAGAGAAAGGTGAGACAGAAAGTCACTACAGTCTGAGGTTAGAGGATAATGTGAGAGGTGGCCTTCCTGGAGCCCATGGTCTCAGACCACTGGAAAGAAGCTGGGATCCAAGGGGGGCTCTTCGGCAGGAGCCGAGCTGCTGAGGAAGCACAGCCACTGCTGGAGAGGCCGCCTGAGGTGAAGTGAAATGAGGACCCAGGCTTCTCCCTTTGCTTCTGCCTTCCTTTCCATTCAGTGCCTGCAACTGGCCAAACCCAAAGAAACTCTGCTGAAATACACCGCAGGCAAAGTGTGAGGGGTGGGTCTGCGAGCAAACAGATAACAGACCAGCGCAGAGTATGCAGACAAAGGGCCTATGAAAAAACACCCACTGGAGAAAGAATCCCTTTTAAACACCTGCCAATCTCTGTGGAAACCAATTCCTGTCATTAGTGCGTCTTTCTCTCTGCGCTGAAAGCCCTGAGGGATAAGAAGCTATAGAGAGCAAATAGGGTGTGTTCCTGAAGATGCTGATGGCCGTGAATAAGAAGGAACCTGCCTTCGTCCTCTTTTTTCATTGCTGGGCTCCCACCCGCCATGGACTTGAGCTAGGGGAGGCAGAAGCTTTCACTCTCAGTAAAATTTGATTTTTTTTTAGTTATTGTATTGGGTAATATTAATTACAAAAACAAGTTTGTTTTAGGCAGATCTAACATGACCAGAGGACATTAGCTGGGAAATATCAGATAACCCATGGGGCTTGCTTCAGAGTTCATCTGAAGTGGTGAGAATAAAGAGCCTTTTCCTCCCCATGCTGGACACTTGTGCAAAGGAAGTTGTGAAAGAACACAACTTAGCTGAACCTTCCTAATCCCATCTCTGCACGGGAAGCTTTGTGACTGGTCCATTGAAACTCTGCTCACTTAATTACAGATGATAAGAAAGAATCCACACCCCTCCCTAGGGGCCAACATTTGCGTAACTGATTTTTGTTTGTTTTTCACTACCTCCACTACTGTGGGAAGTGAAATGGGGGAATGGTTGACATCTATTATTTTGCGGCTTCAGCCACAACGCAGACAGGAAGAGTCTTTTTAACATGCTTTAATATTCTTTTCTGCACTAGCAGGAAAAAAAAGGAATGTATAAGATGTATTAGTTATGGAGATATAAGGGAAGCTCTACCTCTGCACATTCACCTTCGGTGATTGTTGAAATTCACATCCCTAACACTTGGACGCTTGTCTGGTTTTCTGAAGAATCCTGTATAACACAAATCTGCTCTGCAAACTAATATAATCCCAGATGAGAACTGGAACAAGTCAGCTTGAAATCAGAGTTGTGACCCTCTGAGGAAAGTGATGTGCAGTATGGAAGCAAATTCTCAGAACTCCCTGCTGAGTTTTGGAACAGAGATTATCATGAGCCCATGATTGAAAGTATATCACAGAAAGGGATGTGCGTGGGAAGACCCCACATGCAGACACTGAGGGGCTTGGATCTCTTCTTAAAGAGGGAATGCTGGTGATCTTACATAAGAAGCATGGGGACACATTAGGAAGGTGTCTGCTTTGAAGGAAGAGATTATGCTTCATAATTAGGCAAGGAAGAGATCTTAGAGATAGGAATTGGGATGCTAGAACAGGTTTGGGAAATATGTGGGAGGGGGTGGGAGTTGGGGCAAGGGAGGGTCCAGAAAGTGGAGCCCCAAACTATCTCTCAAACTAGGTGACCACATTATCAGAGGCTCAGTGACTTTGGGGAGGAAAATTAAATGGAAGGAGAATGAGTTGGTGATTTACCCAATATTTCTCTCTGATTTAGGCTCAGACTCATTGAACAAAAACTACCCAAAGCTTGTCCACTGTCAAAGAGAGAGATCCTACAATGGAGATCAAGCACTCTAGGCTACGGAGTGGGGGAGGTCAGGGATGCTGGGAGAAAGGAGAGTGTCCTAACAGAACAAGTACAGATTCTCTAGTGAGCATGTCCCTAGGATTTGGTCCAACCAACGTGCTCCTAAGTTGCCTAGCACGCTGAAGACACAGATTCCAGATGTTAACTTTGTTCCCCCCTTCTGCTAATGGCAGATTGTTCAGGGTGCACGATGATACTAGCCCATGCCATTTATTGGAGTGCAAAGCTTTATTAGGAGAGAAATGAAGCAGGTTCTCACACACGCATGCGCACACCAGGGAAGAAAAGGAACACAGTGTCAGCAGACCGGATTAGTGTGGTCAGCGCTGGCGTGCAGGGCAAGAAGAGTCTGCTGAATTTTGATTCCCGCGGAGGTGGTGGGCCAAGCAATGCAAGGAACGGGTTGGACGGATCCATGTAATGGAGCAGAGGAGCCTTGAGAATCTGTCAACTTGTGCCATGTGAACACTATGGAGGGCATGGTGACCCAGTCGGTGCCTACCCACCCCCACCCATGTGACCTGTGCCGAGATCTCATGCAGAAGAGCCACGTCAGCTGTGCTCCTAGGGGATATCTGCAGAGGACTGCCGTCAAGAGCTGGTACGATGGGCAAAAACTGATGCCTGTTTAGTTTTTTCTGAACCCCTCAATTTGGATCTCTATCTGTCATGACCCAGGACAGGTACAAGTTCCAAAGACACTCCCAACCCCATCTGCAGAATGCAAACAAAAATAGAAATTTAGGCCCTTGACACCCAGGGTAGGCGGGGCATGGGAGAGAAAACCCTAACACTTGACTGAAGAAAAGCAACTTGAGATTCTTTCCCAGAGCTGGGTCATGTGAGAACATGGCCATGTGTACCATCTCTGCGATGTGGACGACAAAACGATATTTTCTGTGGCCATCTCCCTACCCCATAACGCACATTTACTATTTTAATAAAACCCAATTAATACTCCACTTCACCTTTGATTTTTAAAGTGGATCTAAGGTACGGATGTCACCATGAATTCCACCGTGTGCAATTCTCTTTGACACCACAGCACACATCATCACCATAATCTCTGTATCAGCAAATGTCATCTACACATCTATTGATCGCGCTAAAACCACATGCTTTCCACTCCCACATCCTGGCTTGAATATGGTTGGTTTTATCTCTAAAAGATCAGATAAACTCTCTTGACAGGGTTTTTTCCTAGTTTGAATTATGCAGAAGTACAGGCAGAAAAAGTCAAAGGTTATTTTGTAATTATTATCAATTTGTGACTCTTAAATATAATTCTACATTGTACACAGATTTACTTTGCTGTCTTAAAAGTGCTTTTATACAGAAGTCTAGAAATACATTTGACCCGACTATGGAAATTTTACACTGAAGACATTAGAACAGATAGCCCTGTGGTCATTGAATTTGTCCGCTCTTGGTCAGGGGAGAGAAAAGACCTTCTTCGATCATGATCTGGTATAGAGAAGGTTAAGTGGGATCTCTTCTGAGGGATTCCACCGAGGGCTCACTCTCTCTGTGCCTCTTTGAGTGTCTTATTATAACCTCTTAGGTTGGTAGTGAAAACACTAAAAAAAATGCTACACTGGGAAAATTCTCTGTATCTACTTGTTTTTGTTGTTTAAGTAGATGAAACAATTAGGCAGCTATTACAGGTAACTGGTTTTCTAATTTTGGTATGTCAAAATTAATCTCTTTCGAGTTATACAAACACAAATGCAAACCTGCCAACAAGATTCTTAATTAATTTAAGAAATTAGTCATTTTAAACTAATATTTTAAAACTAAAAATCTCCCAGCAGTGAATGTAAACTTGCAAATTAGTTCCTTTTAAAGAGAATTTAAAGAAAAACCTCAGTGATGTCTCAAACCACAAGAGATAGTTTTATTAACCCCCAAATTTATCTATAAACATTTGAAAAAACAATTTCCTTTCGGGAATTTCCATATAAGACTGCTATTCTCGAGTTGGATCTTGCTTATATTTTTAGACATGGTATGGCAGATTTGGTGAAGTATGAAAGGAACTAAATGTATTTAAACTTTTCATGAAAGGTTTTTTTTTGGGGAAGGAGATTTTTAGTTTTAAGACTGTTTTCAGATTTCCTTTCAATGTAGCGCCAAGATTATGGAGAGATGTGAACACAATTGGAAAATCAGACAGTGAGACTCCGTAAACTTTGTGATAAACTGCCTTCGACAAAGAGGTCACACTTCTCTCCCCATGATAGGGCACATCGGTTGCCAGCAACAGAGCCTGGCTTTCTGGTTTAAACTTATAAGGACTTTATAGGAAGGACTCTGGATGGCCCACAGATTCCGAGGAGTTACTACACCACCAAGCCTCTGGAAGGACAGGAGCTGGAATAGCTCCAGGGAACTGTCAGAAATTCACTGACAGTGTGTTCTCTGGACAGTGACCTTAAAAAAACTCATCATCCTCAATGGTTTCCATCTGTTTTTCACACTGTTACAGATAGATGCAGCCTCCCAGGAAAGAAAGTCCAGAGGGTTTGACCTGGGACACAAACCCTTCTTTCAGTGACCTTGAGAAAGCCCCATGGGACTAGAAGGACAGGGGTATGGTCCTTCAAGGGGGTTGTTGCCAAGAGAGGGATGTGGAAGACCTGTACCATGGCAAAGTAGAACCATCCAATTGAGTTTCATTTCCTGCTACCCTTTGAGCCTTATCATCTAACACCAAGTCAACAGGAATGAATGGAGAAAGGCCATAGGTAGATTAAAGATGTGCTTCTTCTGATATGCTTTTTATGTTCTTCTTCAGATGTTTTTGTATGGATTCTCTGTGGAAAATTCTGACCGGGAAGGTACAGAGCTGAAGAAAAGACATAGATGAACAAAACTTGGGTGGTCAAAACATGCTGACAATACCAATATGTCTTGTTTCTCAGACAGACACCCATGCCCCATTGTTAGAAGAATTAAAAAAAAACCCCAAAAAACCAAAACCCACCAATCTACTTACTGCTTATTTTACACCCATATTATAATAATCACATGCACTATAATTTATGCAGATTATCTGAAAATCTTAACAAGAATAACTGGCAACTAGTGCAATCAACATTCTATATATACTTACCTTGACACTAGAAATTACCATGTATTTAAATTTAATGACATAAACTACTCCTACCTGATTTAGTAACATAATGAGATGGTTTCTATATCAGACATTCATTTAATTAAAAGAATGATTGAGATGACTGATAAATATTAACATGACAAGCAACATTATTTTCATATATTCCCATCATTTCTCTACTCTATTCAGAGGTTCCTGTCTTTTGTGGAGAACAGTCTTAAACAATATTTGCATTTCTTGTAGGAAAAGTCCTGACAGTTGATTGACTTACAGGCAGAGGTGGAGATACTTTGCAAAAAAGGAAGCTTTAGTTCTAGTACCCGTCATTGGACATGGCCTCCTCTCAAGACCCTGTAGCTAACTTTGTGTTTTTGTGCATTTATTTCTTAAAAGAGAATCCCTCAAATTGTGTTGCTTTAGGTTCCAGGAAACCTGGATCTGCCTTACTTATAGATGTTGTGTGTGTAACTAACCCAATGTCAGCTGTCCCCTCAGCTACACCCCAACCTGTTTCAGGCTGCCTAAACCCAGATTTGTAACAATGTACATTCTGGTTTTACCAAGAAATCCAATAAATACCAAGGATTTGTGTGTGTTTATTTTTTTTGGTAGTGTTTATTGAAGATATTAAGGAGGTTGGCTGGGGGGCGGTGGTCAGAATTGAGGAGCAGTGGGAGTCCTACTTTGTTACTACAGAACAAAGAACACATATCATACTAGATACATATGTTCCTTGGACGTCTTTCTTGGTCTAGCCTCTGCCGAGCCTCAGCTGCTCTTTCTTCATTTTGTTGCTTCTTTTTTTTTTTAAAGATTATATTCTTATTTATTTTTAGAGAGAGGGGAAGGGAGGGATAAAGAGAGAGAGAGAAAGAGAGAGAAACATCGATGTGCAAGAGAAACATCAATTGGTTGAGTTCACATGTCCCCAACTGGGTCCCGGGCCTGCATCCCGGGCATGTGCCCTGACAGGGATCAAACTGGTGACCTTCCAGTTCGTAGGCGGGCGCTCAATCCACGAAGCCACACTCCCCCTTCTCTGGATCCTCTTTCTTCTTTCAAATTTTCCCAGAGGTCTTCAACCTCCCTTGTCCCCTACTATGCAGAGCCCTTGGCCCTCTTGCTACTTAACTGCCCATGGTTTGCTTAGTCCTAGGAAACAGCCGCATTTAACCAGCCGCTGGCCCTTTAGCGGCGCTTAAACGAAACTCTTTTACTTCAATTTGTCCTCTGGTGTCTCAAATCTCCCTAAAATGATTCTTTCAAGTAGTTCATTTTCCAAAAATGAACAATGTTTTCACCAAGAGGAATTTTGGGAACTGAAATATTCTCTATCTCCATCTTTTTACATGCATATTTTCACATTTGAACTGTATTTAATTGAAAAATACTGGGGATCACATGACTTGCTGCCAGATTACTGTGTTGTCTCTTCATTTTCTAAGCCAGTAGTAGTAGCACATAGTGGAGGTTCAGTAAGTAAATACTGGATGTTCATTGAATGAAATTACCATCACTGTAAGAGGGGCTTGTTGGTACACAAAGCTTTGTCTTCACGCAGAAGCTGCAGGACTCACACACAGTGACTGGGCCTTTCCCCTTACAGTTCATGGACTCTGTAGACTGGAAGAACAAAGAAGGAAAAGGAAAGAAAACCAAACCAATCTAATGGATCTATTTACAAATTAAGTGATTAACAATAGGGGCATGTTGCACTAATTCACCACTAATCTCCAAAACATTTTATAAACAATGTTTTATAGGCTTTGGAATTTTCACAAAAAGAGAATCTATAGAAAAATAATTTAAGGATGATGTGGCTTTTTTATATTGACCATCAGATTCTAAAGAGACAGAATAAGCAAAATGGCAAAGAATAGACTTTATGATAAAGGAAAGAGCTGACAAGGCTTTTCATTCCTCTCAAATATTCTGAATCCTACCGAAGATTATCATATAGGGAAAAATGATTTTCAAAATAACAACTGAGGAAACAAAGTATTTTTAGACCCCTGAATTGCGTTTCCACTCTGTAGGGCCCCTGGCTTGTAATAAATTGCATTGTAACTTATATTTCCCTTTCATTAGTGCCAATTCTGTTTTCAAAAAAGAGACATATGTTTTGATTCCACAAGTCTGTCCGCTTGGTATCATCTGTCATTGTCCTTTTATTGTCTTATCCCTAGAGTTGGCCAGATCCAACTTTTTATTCCTTTAAATTGATCTTGGAGAGAGAGGGAGAGAGAGAATTCAATTTGTTGTTCCACTTATTTATCCATTCAGTTAATTCTTGTGTGTGCCCTGACCAGTGATCGAACCCGCCACCTTAGCATATCAGGATAACACTCTAACCAGGGTGACCAGGGCCAACATTTCGGTTTAGGTTAGTACTAATGCACTAGTCAGGGATAAAGCTTCTGGCTGAGGTGCCACGGGATTCTATCAGGCATGTCTTATATCAGGGTTTGTCACATCCCCACTTGATTTGGGATGAAGAGAATGAAGGCCAAGAAGGTGTTATTATCACATGTTGAAAAATGTCATTAGGTCTGTTGGAGGGATTAATAAGTGGACCAACTCAGCTTACAAGACAGAGCAAAAGTAGGTTTACAGTTGTGAGTATAGGAAACATAGTTTATTCTTGTATTATTATTCATTGACTATTGTATTATTTTCCATACAAACAAGTGTAAATCCACTTTTGCCCTACCCTGTATTAGTAATGATCTTACTATCAACTGTTTCCTTAAATAAATTTACAAGGTTGTAGTTAAATCTACTGTTAGAGCTTGATATCACTATTTCTAAGAAACAACATTGACATCAGAATTTTCAAAAATAAGCTATGACTTGGGAATTTTTTGGTTCAGCATATTTTATAAAGCATGAGATTTAGTATAATAAAATAGAGATTAGAAGAAAAACACATTTTTCTTTCATTTATAGGTTCTCATGACTCTATTTATTGCAACTCCATCTTCCATTCCTCCTCAAAAAGTTTAGTCATCGTACTTTTTCTTAGCATAGACAGAAACTGAAAATATGAACCTAAAATATTTTTAGGGACAGATTGACAGGAACTGGATTTAGTATTAAGAGACATTGTTAGTTTGGGACAATATGTTCTTTTAAAAAGTACAAATAGTCTGGGACTTCTGCAAGAATTTATTTTATAAATTTGAAAGTCAATAAAGCAAACATAAGAAAAATTTCCCTTTACCTTAGTTTTTTTCTTGTTATTATAGGAGTCTTTTAAAAAAAATTATAGCAGCCTCCATTTATCACTTAATCTAGTGTAGTAACTGCAGTGGAATTATTGATTTCCAATTTTCAGGCAAACTGTTCTTGCTGGTGGAAGCCCAAGTCTATTCATTTAGTATTGTGCGAGCCCATTGATCCCAGCGGTGCACCACCTGGTTAAATATTTAATGTTTATTCCCATCACTGAAATTATTTCACGTTTGGGTATTGACAGCCACGTGTATGCATAGACTGGCGTGGCCTGCAGTCTGTAGTCTCTAGCGGGTTGCAGTTCATTTCATCTTTGCAGCTTGACTTGCTGTGGGTAGTTCAGCACTATCTTCCAGATGGCTGTCCTGCAATCCAGATTTGAATTCGGTTCATCTGGATCTCTTTTGGTGGAAGGTTTTTGTAAGTGACATTTGATCTCTACTCCTTACTAATTGGGTATTATCAAAACTTTAGCGTCTGTAAGTGTACTTGAGAATTATCGACCTTTCTAATTACTATAACACCTGTGTCCTCTCAGGCTGTTTCTTACTAGGGATTCTTGGCTGTACCAAGAAAAGGATTCTGCTTTCAGATTTTCACCACTGCGTCATGCCATTATAGGTATTTACATTTAAGTGCCTAAAGCCTGGTTTTTATTTTGAGATCCTTGGCGGTCTGCCCAGCCTTAGTCTTTGAAGCCGTTTTTCATCTTCCCAGCCATCACCCACCTGTTAGCTGCTTCATGGGACCATGAATACCCAGGAAGAGTAGAGACAGTTCTCCTGGAAACCTTAGTCCTTTGGGGCTGATTCTGATCAGCTTGAATTTTGACTTAAAGTTTATTTGGCTTTTTTGTCCCTTGCATTGATTTCTGCCTTTTACCCTTGGATTTGACACTTGTCTTCTGTCTCTTGGGCTTTGAACCTCATTTTTTTCTCCAGTGGTTTTCGGTGTCAGTCCTCCTGGCTCTGAGTATTCATAGCCTCTGCTGTTCCCATTCAAGTCTAGGAAATCCAGTCCTAATCCCAACCGAATGCTTGATCATTGGTTGGCTGAGTTAGATCAGCAGCCCCTGTAACAGGAAAAAATAGTACGTTGTTTGACCATGTCTATGTCCTTCAGATATTCTGTGCTATTATAGCAGTGTTTATACTTTCATTTTTAAAAGTGTGACTTAATGTTAACTATAGCTTATTCATTAAAAATTCCATGTTCCACTGGCTTCTCTACAAAATTAGTTCTATTATTTCTCTCATCTTTTGGGGAAGTTCATGAGGGCCTGAGAGAAGTAGGGTATGTAAATAAACTTTTGGCTAGTTGCATTTGTGAAATAAACAGAAAATCGGAGAATAGTGTAACACTCTAGTACATGTTTAATTCATCAATGAATTTTTAAAGAAAGTGTCTTTTTTCTTGGTTCTAATAAGGGATTATAAAAATACTCTAGAATATAATGTCTTATTAAAATAATGGGCCCTAGAGGCAGACTGCTTGGGTTCTAAACCCAGTTTCATGTGATCTTGGACAAATCATTTAATTTTAAGCCTTCATGTCGTCACCCTGAAATGATAACATTTTGTCATATGAAAGTGTTTAGCATGGGGTCTTATTCTTGATGAGAGATAAATAAATGTTATTATGATATGTATATCAATTAGAGTGCTTTCATTTAAAAGGAACAATAATCCTGACAAACTGGCTTAAAAAATTTACTTTCTCGTATAATAGGAAGACCAGCGGTAGGACACTGGTTACCGCCCTAAAGGGTGGTTGAGTCTGTGCTCAGTGGTGTTTAGAGATTCATAGTTTTTCCAGCTGCGATTTGCAATTCCTAATGTTGCTTCATGTATAGGCATTAATGTGACCATAATAGTTTCTTGGACATAAAAACAAATTCAGTAGAAAAAAGGAAGCCATTTCATTTTGCAGCTCTCTTCAGCAGAGATGCGTTTCCCAGAACCTCCCAAGAAGACATCTTCACACTTTTCTTTGGTCTGAGTTGAATCACAAGCTTGTTACTGAACCAGGCACTAAAGAAGGAACTAAAGAAGGTCTTCCTACCTTCTACATCTGAAGATAGGGCCAGCTTTCCCTGAAGGAAAAGGTACGTTTTCTAAGATTGTGCAAATAACAGTGACATGAGAACTTCAGAGTTTGGCATTAGGCGTAATAAAGAGTTGTCTCTACCTTTGCACATGTGTTACGTTGACATCACTGAGGAAAAAGCACCAAGGACTAGGCCTCCCTTGCTAGCCCTTACAATGATTTTCAAAATCCTAGTTTTTGCAGAGCAACAAAGCTTAATATAGAATTTCATAAATTATTGATTCCTTATTATCAATTTTTAAATTAAATAATTATAATTGAATTTGCCTAAGCGGTTCACATTTCCTTTTTTTGATCTGATCCTTAATATACCTGTATAGGAAGGCAAAATAAATACAAATGTCTTTATTTCACAGTTGTAAACCGGGATAGAAAGATAAAGCGATTGTACTTAACGTCCTCCTGGCACTTACCCCAAACCTTTTCTTTATATCACTTTTTGTATCTGCTCTTTGCTTTGATGTTCTGTCTCCTCAATTAGAGGATGTACTCTTTAAGGTAAGAGATAGATATATCTTCTATGTATTCTAGTGTCTAGTATTTTGGGATTCAGGATGTGTTTGTTGATTTTAAGTGATCCGCTCAATTAAGGCAAGATTAAAAACAAACAAACTTGGGTTTGAATCTTAAAGTAATTAACCTCCTCCTGGGTCAGTCGTAGAGGACATTTATGCAAGTAAATCCATCCTCCTACCAAAAAAGGCAGTTTGGTACTTAATTTCTTCTTTTGACTTTTCCTGTGGCTACTTCATAGGATTTCTCACAAATTTGACTGTATTTTAAAGGCATAAAGCCATTAACATACCAGAAAAATCCAAAGATTACACAGTAACTAAAGGACATCCAAAATCCAATCCAACCTAAACAAACAAAAACGAAGACAGAAATTATTCCTCAGAAGCAATAAGATTGCCAGCTTCAAAATTTAGGTTTTTCCAGAAAAGAACACAATCAATTGGAAATGGACAAACCTCATACATGTAGTACATGATACGTTAACAGCATCAGCGTCGACAAAATCCACCATAATTTAACTATATCTCAGACCAAGCCCTTTCTGTCATCAAATTACATTATTTTAATCTAAGAATAACTTTCTAAATGAATTAAATCATACGGTGCTGTTTTCCTAGAGTTCCCATTTGCGACTGGTGTGCTGTTGATTTCACTGGAAACACCACTTCCAATTGTGGGTCCTTCTCCACCCACAAACTTCGTTGGGAGGGTTTCTCCATGAGTGTACCACAGGAATGAGCCTAGGGCTAGAATCTAAACCCAGATGGCTAAAAATGGGGCACTGTACCAACATTTACCTGTTGGGAGTCATTTAAAAAAGTAAGCTAATTATTGTTTTTTTCTACTTGTACCTTGAACTCTCTCTCTTTCTAAAATTGTTTTGGTTTTATCAATGCTTTGATTAAAACCAAAGTCAGCGAGGTCATCTGTGTGAGCAGTTGCTGCAGGCTTTTATGGGTAATAAATATCTTTATTCTGTGGTGTGCTGTCTGCACACATTCACAAGAAGAAAAGTACTGACATAAAAAAATCCATTTTATCATTTCAATCAGATTATGACACTTTCTAGTAGTATGTGAATATACATATAAGAATAAAAATGATTCTTTCAAACTATTAATTAAAATAGATTATTTAAATATAATATATGTATATTTTTGTTAATGCTAGTTGTATACAGAAAACAAAGTTTATAATTTTGTGTGTGTGTGTGTGTGTGTGTGTGTATGAAAAAGAGAGACGTTCAGGGCTAAAAAAGTTTCTGTTGTAGGACATACGAGGTCTGTCCAGAAAGTGTCCAGCCATGCACTATGAAAAGTAGAGACATTTATTGAAGAAGATCAAAGACACAAGAAACATTGTAGGTAGCACAATGATGCCTCAGTGCCCTTCAAAGTAGGCACCTTGGGACCTCTCACAGTTCTAATCTCCATCAGCTGCCTTGTTGTGTTTTCCTGAATCTCATCAATAGTCTGAAATCTCTTCCCTTTCAAAGGTGATTTTAGTTTTGGGAAAAACCAGAAGTCACAGGGCACCAAATCTGGGTTGTAGAGGGCAGAGTCACCTGAGCAATTTGACATTTCACCAAAAAACTCTGCATGAGACATGATGCATGAGTGGGTGTGTTGTTGTGGTGAAGCTGCCAATCACCATCTGTCAGTAGCTGCAGCCTTCTGAATCATCCCAAAGGTTTCCACAAAGGAATGTTCAAGTTTAACTCCAAATCTGATGCAGATTCGTTGCCGTACTCAGTCATTTTGAATGTGATGGCCACACAGTACACATGCTCACTCAACAACATCTACTGCCCCCACTGACTAGTACAGTGAAGTCGTCATTGTTCATCCATGCTCATTCCAATCCACTCTCATTTACAGCCATGTTACATCGATGTGTGAACTGTTCTCATTACATTAACAATGGTTGGACTTTTTCCAGGCACACCTTGTACACCACTACTTTTGATTTTATTTTTTTAAAAGCATGTTTAAACCCAAAATGTGGGCTCTTTCTATTATAGTAAATGCTACATTATTCACAGGTGTATATTGAGTTCACAGATTATGTAACTTCCTTTATTTTTTCCCTTTTATGCCTTCATTTTGCTTACTTCACCAGAGAAAATATAAATTAAAGATTAAAAAAATGAACCAAATGTAATGGCTAAGAGAAATTACATTGTCTGAAATACATTTCAGTCATTCAGCCTGGCCTTGTCTCCCCATTTGTCAAGGTCACTTCAAACCCCAATTTCTCCTAGAGAAATCAAATTTGAAATCATACTTAAGATAAAAACATATTTGAAAGTCTTGATATAATTGCTGATTCCTTCTGGAAAACATATTAGCTGTAGTTTCAGCAATACCTTTTAATATTCATCTTATTGCTAAATTATTAAAATATTTCTTAGGAAAATGGATTAATTCATTAAATCTGACAAGTTCTATTGATTTTAAATGGCAGGCAGATCTGTAAGCACTTGGCAGTCATTCAGTTACATAGTTCCCTCCCTCAATTCTGAAAACTGGGAGATGCTGCTGAGGGAGGCAGTGGGGTCTTCTTATGTGAGGAAGGGTGTAAAATAATGCTCTTTGCTTATGATGGTTTGATGTGTCCAGGTTGCAATCAGGGAAATGGGCTAAATCAGTGGCCTCCAATCTTTTTGGCACCACAGACCAATTTTGTGGAAGGGGGGTGGGGGTTGGAGCAGTGGGGCGGGGGGCAGGAGGTGGAGCTCAGGCGAACTTCACTTATGGCCCTGTTCCTAGCAGACCACAGACCGATAGCAGTGCATGGCCTGGGTGTTGGGGACCCCTGGGCTAAATGACTTCAGAGATTTCTTCTAGCCCAAAGACTCAACACACTTGTCCCATAATTATTTCTAACTGACATGACTGTTTAGCAAGTAGTATCAGCCACTTCAATCTCTATATTCAGACCCTATATGCTCCATTGCTTTAATATGTTATATAACCCAGATATGAAATAAAGCTTCTCATGCTCCTCATATCTAAATATTGTTTTCTAAGACTCTTGCTAAAATCCTGGTTTTGAGCTTAAAGCTTACCTCATGAGTTTTGCTAATTCTCCGGAAGCATTAACTCATACGGTCCTCTGTTTCTGTCTCTCTTTTTATCTTACATCAACCACAGAGCTCAAAATTACTTTCCTGCTTTTTCAAAAGTAATTCTCAGCCCCACCAAACTTGGGTACTTAAACTCATAAAAGTAGGCAGTCGAGCAAAAGGGACTTTTTCCCCCCCGGCAGCGCGGTTGAGGATCATAGCATAAAAAGATAAACACAGGAATAGAGACAATGGAAAAGAATCGAAGATCACTGGCCTATCAACATTTTTTTATCAATGCCTATCAACATTTGGCCTCTCTTCATATTTTTTAAGGCAAATTTATTTAAGCGATGAAAACTTCTCAAACGTTTTTCTAATCTAATTCAGAGAGGATTACCTGCTAGGGTAACTAGTCTGGGAAGACAGTGACTTACTAAACATTTACCTTATTTGGCTATGTTAGTTCTCATTCCTCAAACACTAGCTGCAAAAGAATCCCTTCCTCTTTCCTTTTATAGTTTCTTCCCCTTAAAAATTTTCTTAAAAATTTTACTCCATGGCACAACAATCCATCTGAAATCATTTGAATATAGTCTGTTTATTAGCAGAGTCATGCCTGGGCATAATCTCTGTAACTTCTCCACTTATGTAAGATATGGTCCGGGAAGCGGAGCCAGAGTAAAACCCCCACAAGAGCTCTGCACAGCTGGTGTTACTAAAGCTCATCTCTGTTACAGACAGAGATGACACCTGAGCTAAGAGGTAGTATTTCCAGATAAGTTAGGAAGATAGGTGTCCGGAATAAAGATGTTTCCACTGAAATTTTTTTCCCTTGCACTTATAATCAAACCCTCATTAGGCCTATGGGGCCACCTGGTACCACTGCATCGAATGATAAATTCAGAAAAGATAATGAGAAAATTTAAGTGACTGATTTTTGCAGTTTTTAATAAAAATAAGGTTTAATACTCAAATGAAGAACTGTGCAAGATTTAGTTTTAATTGGATGCTGGTTTAAATTAGAATAAATCATAGTTGAATATTTTCTTATAACTTGAGAAATGCTATTGAATGTCTTCTGATTGTTTTCCTAGCCACAGCTGAGTGTAGCATTTTTTTCCAGTGTATTTGAAAGTTTGCAAAACTTTGCTTACAATAGGATGTAAGCAATTATAGATCTGAATTCAGTTAGTAGGACTGCGAAGCAATTATGTATCCAAATCTATGGAGTGAAACTCTTGTGTTTGTTTAGTTGTATGCTTCAGCAATATGGCAAACCAGCTATAAATTTATCTTTCTTTTTATGAAGCTTGCATTTACCTGCACGATGCACTGCCTTTTTTTACTTGAAAGCTCTCTGTTTTCATTGTACTCTGAGATTTGTTTCAACCTCCCTTAATTTTTCCATTTAACCCAAGGATTAACTTTATTATCTCTTTTCTTTTTTTTTTTCTTCCCTAAAAGCTGCAATATTTTCATGAAGTTTTATATCTTATAGCTCTGAATGGAATATAAATGGTATTCCATTCTATTGAAAGCAAATGTATAATCTATTATCTGGGGCCACCAGATATAAAAGGAAGTTTATTCTTTGCTTTCAGAGTTTTTACATATACATGCTATTTTCATTTAGGCATTTAAAATAGCATATTAAGTTTTAGTGTTTTCTGAGGCTCTTTTATCTTTGTATAAACTGAGATGTTGAGTAAGTAATTTCTCTCTTCCTGTTGTTCTGCAGTTGAACTATTCCAAAGAAATATGTCCTGTTCTTAGGAAAAACAATATAAATGTCCTCGATTTGGAGTTACAGGACCAGCAGCAAGCTGTTCAACACCAGGGTTTTCAAACAGTAGGACCAACCCTCTTACTTTACAGCGGAGGAGCCGAGGCTCGGAGAAGAACAGTGACTTATCGAAGTTAAAGGTAGAGTTCTGTTTTATTTTTATTTTTTGGTTTGT